>JAQFYC010004181.1:0-18015 GCA_034694165.1 Tomocerus mixtus | reverse complement strand
TGCTATGCTGCATATTTATTATTCGCACAAATTACGTCACAAAACATGTGACTTCATGCCACCAAGAAAAGGCGCGACTCATCACGAATAACCCTATCATACCTCTACTTAACCCTAGTCTGGCCTATATATTTCTATTAGATTGGATTCTCAATTCGCACTCTCATTTATCCCAGCATCACAAGAGAAAATGAATGTAGGTAATATAAAAGACATTAAAGCTTTTGAGATAATCACATTCAGAAGTCAAGTTGACTTATGTTACTTTAACGTCTGACAACCCATCATGACATCATTTGACAGGATAATATTTTCTTTGTGGGTGACTACCTAAGTAAATCAAAATGATTTTCTCTGTAATTACAACTTTGTAAAAATTACTGGTAATAGTAAATATTAGCATATTTGCTTTAATAGTTTGTAAAATATACAATTAATTATAACCTAACAATTAAACCTTTTATTCTTATTTTTTCAATAGGACACGTTTGTAATGTAGCATATTAATTATGAAATACAAATAATTCGTCAATTCGCAATCATGAATTCGTAAATGATAAGATTATAAGAATTTGTATTGAACTGTGTGGTTTAAAATTTTATTTTTGGTCGGGTTTCAATCCATGCATTTATTCTTGGCTCGTTGTGGACGGCATTGAAGAGTTTTTGGATTTCTGGATAGTCCTTCCTTGAGCAACTCCATTTCAAAAACACTCTCAAATTGGTCGAGAAAGTGGACTAAGGTGATATCTGCTATAGTGAGACTGTTCTCCACCAACCACGTTTTCCCTTGCCTTTCAATCAATTTGTTGAATCTTGTTAAGTGAAGAGGTGTGTCTTAATTGCTTCTTCTGCTCCTCTAACTTGACTGCGTCGATGCAAAAAAATATGTTTGCAAATATTGGCTGTACCTATGCGAATTAAAAGAAGAATAACATAAATGAAAAATATTATTTTTCTCCCTAATATGAGCATGATAACACATATTTACACTATAAGAGGATATTCCGACTATTTAATTAATAGCAATGTAAAATTACTACTAATATTGAAATAACTTGCTCATAGAATAGACCCGAACTGCTTCGCATATCTTTGGATAAAGAAATTACAAATTAATTAAAGTAAAATTTCCAAGCGTGTTAGTTAAAATGCAAGGCAAAATTAGAATATTAAATATGTAAAAATATTATATAGAGTCTTCATCTTTCATGCCAGATTGAATTTCTTCCCCACGTATCGGCAAATGGCATGAGATTGGGATTTTCTTTCTCCGTCAATTTCCAGAGTTGGAAGTTCGCCCCATTCCAGCCCCAACTCTAAAGTACATTTTGTTCAATTACATAGATGATAATAGAAGTACATTATGCCTAGAACTATATATGACGCCATGATGCTATAACTCCTGTACCAGTATTACTCTGCCAGTATTGATTTATTGTTTATCGTAAAATTACGTATACGCTTTAAACTTCTTTAAAAATACATACAATAAAGAACGAATTAGAAGAGATTGCTATGTATACCTTCTTTCTTTTCAGGTGTCCACTCCTCCTTCGACAGACGAACATCTTTAAATGGGGTATGCGAAACAACAAAAATTTGACGAATTGGTTCGGCTATACCTTTAAGGTCAAAATAGATCAGTTTGTACTGTGACATTTTGTTCGTAATGCGGATCTGAAATTTCCATAAAACTGCAACGTAAAATATAACTGAATTTTTGTTTGTCAGAAAGATGAACTCTCCCCTCGAAATGTATCTTTTCTGCGTAACTGAATAATTTGAGCTGTTAATGTTTCAATATTCTTCCGTGTTATTTTATGCAACAAATATATAAATTATACTCGCCTTTTTCTCGCACCTCGCCAATTCCCATCATAATATTGCGTTGGATGCATAATTGTAATGTACCATTATCCATCGTTGTATTATCGTAATATTCGTAATATTATGATTATGTTGTGTGGAAAATGAATTGTCCAGTAGATTTGTAATGATAATGTACCAATCAAACATATTTACTATTTGTTCATTCCGTTTGATGAAAATAATTATTATTCAGCTTTCCTACTAGCTTCCCACGCGCTCGGGAAAATACCAATATTGAGCCACGGGATTGTAATATTCTATATAGTTTTATGGCATAATTGGTTCACATGCACTATGTTTCACACACAGTATTAAAGTTAATGACATTTAGTTCAACTTTAACTTATATACATTTTTGCTGTAAAATTCTCGATTTTATTACATGCTAGACAAACAGACGCTCTAAAATATATTTGCTTACCTCACCAAAATATAGAGAAATTCTTTTAAAGGGGAAAACCCATTTATTGAGAAAAAAAATATGCACAGATTTTTGGTTATTCGAAAACAATTCTTACCAGAGTATCACTTGGTAAGTACAAAATTACACCCATTTCTGTTCTTTACATTTTATACCTAAAGATATAATTTGAGTACTAATTTTATTAATGTGATCATCATCATTTAGCATGGGAACAGTATTAAATATGTGCAATGTGTTGTTACTAAAAGTAAGTAAGCTAATTCAGAAAAATAGCAATGGAATATGTGTAAGTAAAATGAGATGTTGTAAATGGGAGATAAAATAGCAGTTTTCCTAGAATTTGGCGCACCATTAATCTCTTGCCTTGAACCTGAGTTTTGAGGTTGTGAATTATATAACTTACTGTGTATGCTTAGTTGCACAATGTTATAATGTCATTAAAGTATTTCCATATTATGCAAACAGGTTATTACATACAATAATTCTGGGTTTTATACATGAATTTGTATCATTGCAAGGTTAACTAGACTTTTGTTTCGCCGGTCTGATCAGTATGGGAAATATTTTATGCGACCCGTGATAAATATTTTATAATTGTTGATGGAATTATAGGGAGCTGTCTGGTATTCTGGTATTCCGGTCCATGTAAAATGTTCGATGGTGTATAAAATCTAGAAATAAATGCTCTGAAATATTTATAATTAACATTTAAAAGCCTCGGCATTACTATAAATTTTTTATGTTAATAAGGATTTTACTAGCTTGATCTGTATATTTTAATATTTTATCTGAGCCCATTGCATGCCCATGCTTATGTTTTCTAAAAGTCGGGCATCGAAATTGTGCCCAGGCTACTCATCCCTAAAGACAATGTGATACTACCCATTCCTAGTTTTTTAAGACCTAAGATAATCTACAATTTATTATGGCCATGGGAAATACCAATCAGTTGCCGATATCTGTATTACAACCTACGTAGAGAACTGAGTTAAATATTTATTAGTACGTCGTTGGAAACCTATATAATTTGGCATGATGTAAATTTTATGTCAGTGTAGATATTTACTATATTGTTATACATAAATGAAGCCAAGATCATATTAAATATTAGTTCTTGTTCCGAACTTGCAACGTAATTAACATTGCATAGAGAATTACAAAAATGGAGAGTTTAAATATTTCTAAATATGGAAAGTTTCAGTGGGAATACGAAGATCCAGAGCAATTTCCATCGTTTTGGTTTGAAAAAGTGGATGGAAACGAATTGCGATTTTGGGCCGGAAGGAATTTGCCTACTTGTGGAATAATTTGTTTCGCTTACGCAATTTTCATTTGGCTTGGCCCATTAATAATGAAAAATCGGAATCCTTTCAAATTAGAAAAATCTCTAGCAGTATGGAACTTTTTACTATCATTGTTTTCCCTTACAGTGGTGGTTAGAATGGTTCCACCCCTTTTTCACCAAGTAAAGCAGGAAAATGGATATTATCGTTCTGTTTGTCTTTTGTAAGTACAATTTTAATATTGCTTTAGTGATTAATTGTCAAACTTATTGAGATTAGATTTTGGACATTCATTATTTTTTACCATTGTTAACTCACCTTTTAATAACACCAGGGAACCAATGAATTACGCAACAACATTTTGGAGCTTCTTGTTCGTTTGTTCAAAAATTGCAGAACTGGGCGACACCGTTTTCATTGTTTTGAGGAAAAAGACATTAATTTTTCTGCATATGTAAGCTTGAAGGAAAAACAACACTTTTTATGAAATATTTCTGGGCGTCTGTAAATTACGTACATAATTTTAGTGACTGTGTTTTCTAGTATTTTATTTTATGAATATTGCAGATTTCATCACTTTAATATGGTCTGGTCCTCATTTTACTTATTTGTTGAGGGCGAACCAGCAATGAAATATGTTGTAATTACCAACTCATTGGTCCACACAATTATGTATTCCTACTACGGCTTAATGGTATGCTAACATCAACTTTAAACATTTTGATATTAAATATTTATTAAATAAGTGTACATAATACCGCATCTGTATACATACCTAGGTTAGGTACGTATACGTAAATACCCAGCATAATACATTTAAAATAAATTGCTAAAGGGACCACAAGGAAATTATATTACTATGAACATTTTTGCAGACTTTGCGAATAAAATTGCCACAGAAGCTGCCAATGATGATAACAATTCTTCAAATATCACAATTTCTTATTGGTGGTCTAGGAACGTTCCAGCAACTAATTTATTATGGATTAGGTAAAACAATATATAAATAAAGGATTGTGGTGCATGTGTTTGTATGCTTTGAGATATATCCAAACAAATAACCGCAAAATTTACATAGCTGTGGAATCCAAACCTGGAAATTCTTTTTTTGCGTTAGGCAAAATATTTTTCACAGAACAATATTTCTTTTGTAATGAATATAATGAATACAATATTTTGATTATAGTGCAAGACAAACCCTGCTTGAGAACATGGAAATCTCTCATCACTTCCATAATTTTTGGCTTCTCGTACTTCTTACTCTTTGTACACCTATTCTACAAGTCATATATTGTAAAAGAAAAACGGAAAACCGCGTAAAGAGAAATTATCAAATTAAAAGTTCTGAAAACTATCGAAACAATGCTGCTTTTGTAATAAGGTTGGCACTATAACGAGATTTGACAGAAACTTTCCCAAGCTCTTGATACAAATTCAACTTTCCCCAAGAGTTTCTAGCTTCATTAATCTGTTATTTAAAAAATATGCCTCAATCTCTATTTGTCTTATTTGCATTCTAGATAAAATGATAATGTTTATCTCGATTATTTACTCTGACTTACCGAAACGGGATAAGATCAAGGTATATATACATGATGGAACTTTTAACATACACATAAGTTAATGGTACATTTTATTAACTATATACGCTAGTGCATAAACTTTAGGAATACGAAAGAAATCCCAGAAAGAGTTCTCTCCTTGAACTACAATAGTTTAAAATTAGTTCAATTATCTGCGATCATATTTTTCAAACACATAAGCAAATATCCCTTATTTTCTAAAACTGGGATAAAATGTAATACATGTGATCCAATGCGAAGTTTTGTTTTGTCCAATTTTAATCAATTTTTTGTTCAGTTTAAAAATTGAAGAAGTAAATTGTAAATTGTGGCAGCTATAGCCAGATACCCACTTCTTTACACGTAATTCATATCAATCCTCAGGAGTTTCTTACACTCAAAATAGCCTTCATTTCTCACTATGGATCCTGAATGACTCATTTTCATATCATCACTGCTTGTTGTGCATTACATTCGTTGACAACCTTGATTCTTTACATTTGTGTTCATTCGCTTCTTCACTTCGTTCAATTATAACGCTTGTTACACATATAGTATTTCTAGGCAACATTATATCTGCAAAAATATGGATCAGGTTCACACCACTTCATTTTTACAGATTTATGACCACCCATTGGCAAATAAAAGACATTATAATTATTTTGCGGCAAAAATAAAAGTAAGTGAAAAATTTTAGAAAATATTCTGATTTATAATATAATACGTTGCAAATTAAGTAGTTGGGAAAGCTTTAATTAATGTATTATTGTAATTGCTTTGAAAAAAGTTGCACTTTCCGCAAATTGTTAAACCCTGCACGATTAGCCAATGTTTTAGTCCAAAAAAAGCTATTTTTAAAATTTGACATCTGTAGAGGAGTAACCCGTAAATACTACACCATTTTACAAGCAACGTAATATGCCAACCACTTTACTAATATTTATAGCCTCAATACTTACATTGCGCAAGGAAAAATATTTACTAAAATAATGTAAGAGATAAGCGCAGTAAAGGAATATGGGTGAAAATAAAAAGCGCAAATAATTTCAGTTCATAGTTGATATTGTGTTGGGGCCTGATCATCACAATGATAATTATACTAGGAGTAGCAGCAATCCAAATTATAAATGTTGGTATGGCTAATCGTGAGTCGCAATCAGTATAAAAATAAAAATACCGACACTTTTCCTTTGTAACTACTCCAAGTATTGCCTATGTACAGATGGATAAACTATTGTTGCTGCTAAATAGGTATCTTGAATAATATTGCTAAGCGATTGCGGTATCGTGATAACGACATGCTTTTCATATTTCATGTTTGGTTACTTTACTCACATTTGTACAAGTGATACAAGACATGGCATGCTATGATGTTTTATTACATGATAGCCAAATAATGTTTCTGTACAAATTAGAGATAGAATCATTTATTTAAAAAGGTAAAGCATGCGGCGATGATTGTGAATTTATTATTTGAAA
The DNA here is from genome assembly GCA_034694165.1 of Tomocerus mixtus. Taxonomy (NCBI): domain Eukaryota; kingdom Metazoa; phylum Arthropoda; class Collembola; order Entomobryomorpha; family Tomoceridae; genus Tomocerus; species Tomocerus mixtus. Next base: position 11,395 of record JAQFYC010004181.1, on the reverse strand, counting down.
AAGTAATATCTTGTACATATCGTGATATTTGCCAATTCTGCGCAGAAATGCACGCAGAGAAAAATCATGCATTTTATATCGCTATGGCCAAAACAGATTACACCAGGTGTACTATGGTACCTGCCTTTAGGTGCCTACTTATTAAATTCAGAGAGAAAGTATAGTAATTTGGCGCTGAACGTATAGTTCTGACGCTTTGCCAAATCTAGTTGTGATATGACAATTTGACCTGATAGAAATAAACGGTACAATCTGATGCTATATTTTATATAAACTAGGTACATATAGTATTGGTGTACAGATACTAGATTTACAGCTTCATTTGCACGTTGAATAAATATTTGTGTTTATGCGTTTGGTTAAGAAGTAAAGACATAGATATATTTATGTTATTTAAAATTCTCTCCAGTTTAGTTAATTTCTGATATTACAAAAACAAAGATCATACCACTTATATGTAATACAATTGTAATTTACCCATGAATAGCAATAGTGAAGAGGATGTAGTTTATCTGTTAAGATCCTTGATTACTTCATCGTTCTTGGTTGCTGGTATGGTTATTGTACGTATTCTCCACGAAAACACATTATTTATTTCATATTTTTGAATTTATTAAGTGGGTATACTTAAACTTACAGAAATTTTCCATACAGATATATATTTATTAGGTATCTAAGTATTTTTAAAATGAGCTACAATATTTAAAGAGTAATAATTTTTCCAAATTCGTAATATTGCTTTTCAGATCTGTCAATCTGTCACATTTTGACACATAAAACAATTTTCTAAGGTTGACAACAGGCATATTGACAAAAATTCTTTTCGGAATATTATTCTTTGCTTTCATATTTTAGTAAACTTAAATAAAATTATTAAAGATATTCAACATTTTAGCATTTACGGATTTAGATCAGTATTGTATTACTAGTAGGTGTATACAGAGCCGACTACATAGAGTGCGACAGCAAAGTAACTATACGTGTGTATGAGACCCCAACCAACGCAAGACTCCAGAAATTCTGAATATTAAAGTTTTAAATTTTAGTTTAGGTGGTATACTTACGAGGGAAAAGTCTACTTTGTAACTCGTATTTATCGTTTAGGAGTAATCATTTCATTAGAATTATGTATATCCATAGCCATAGATCCAGAAGCTTCTCCAGTAATCTCTACATCGACGAAATAGTCAGCAACATTGCGTATTTTTCCACGAAACTTATTTGAAATCAGCATTTGCTGAATCATTGTGCCAGGAATAAAGTCTTTGCAATGGCATATTTTTTTCTGTTGTGTCATCCGAGCGCCATTGCCACGAACGCGCATTTTGGCTACAAAGGGCCTTCTCGAGACATCGACTTTGTTGTACCAATAATGAACTTTAATGTGTGAGAATGGGCTTACTTTCACTGTAAATTCGTTCGCATATGTCTTTTCTTCAATTGAGGTCCATTGCTGATTTGCCTCAAATGTAGCTTCGACACCGGCCTTGTGAGTAATTTTCGTAACCCCAGGAACGGATGCGGACCACTCAATGTGATAAAAAAGCTTTAAAGATTCTTTGAACCCGAATGTGAGACCGCTTGTGACCTTTTCATTGTATGAGAGTTTTGAAGTAATCTCTGCAGAAGTAGGATTATTAATTACTTTGGATGCGACCAAATCAACCGTGAATTCTTTAGCATGAACGTCGGTCACAGAATTTTTATATTTAAAATCGAATATCATTCCAGATATATCGTATTCTGCCATTTTTATAATGAAAGCAAAGTCTTCTTCATATTTATCTTTGTGATTAATATCGTAAAGCTGTAAATATCCCTGTTCTCTAAGGAAGTAGGTTGTATTTCGTAAGCATGCGGCGTAAGTATTTGTGCCTACATTTAAAATTTTGTAGGATTCAACAGGTGTTTTAGTAGATGTAGACTTTGTTTCTATTTTTTCGATTTTCCAATGGTAAAAATTGGTACTTGCTTCATTTCCGTCGTCCATGTAAACATGATTGTGGGAATCCGTTTTTGCAATTCTGTTTTCTAATCCTGCATTTAATATCATATAGTTTTCAGCCGTTTGCGTCGGCGCAAATAGCCACATTTCATCGTCAGAAACGTTTGTACCAGAATTGTCTTTGAAACCACACGAAACAAATAATCCTTCTTCACTTTTTAAATATCGTTTGGGACGCTTTTTGTTTTGAATTCGGTAAAATATACCGGTCAGAAGATTAGTATTAGGAATTGCATCGATGTGTATTAAAGCGCTGTCATCGTTATCTACAGAAGCTTCGTAATTATTGCAATGTTGACAATTTTCCACGGTAAAGGACCCAAGTCGAGTCTTCGTCGGAGATGGGTGGTTGCAGTAGCCCCAACCGCCGTTTTCCAACCGACACCATTGGTAGTCGTAGCCATGGTAGTCACATTTACTATCGTGGCTGCATCGACTGTTGGTGTAATCATATCCCTCCCTAGGTGAACAGTAGTCCCAGGCATAACAAGTGGCCCTCCAAAAACAGTGTAACTCAACTCCTTGGCACCAGTAGTAGTAATCGTTAAGTATGCAGTTCCCATCGCAGTTCTCTCCTGCATTAGAAATAAAACATATGTAATTGTGTGTAAAAAAGTAGCGGAAGTGAAACTGTTAACAGTGAACATACAACTCAGTGTATTGTATGCAAGTAGTGTGGAACCTAAATTCAAATTTCGCGGGGGAAGTGGGTGCAAATCTTTGATAACAGGAGGTTCCACACTACTTATGCATATGTATTCGGCATACTGTAAATTGAACAATGTTTCAAATTGACCTAACTCAGTGACCCGTTGACCGATTGACCCCATATTAGCAGGGTGTCGTCCTCTCGTCCCACAAAGGACGTATACTGAGTTGGAACGGTTTATCTTAATCTGTTCAAAAGTTATCGTGTTTACGGACGGACAGACAGACGCCCAGGCAACGTAATCGTATAAAGTAGCTTCCGCTACTTAATAAACCAAGTAATCCAGTATTTCTATTAGTATTTCTAAAGTAGAGACATTTCTGATTGACGCTTTCAGTTTACTTTCACGGTACCCTTACCCTACCATGTAATTCAGTGGTAATGTGAGACACTAATACTCTCCTGTAATGACTACTGAAAAATAATTGAAAAGATTAAGATTTTAAAACGGAAAAGATTAAGCTGTTTTGATGTTTCTAGTAGTCCCACAACTAGCCCAACCAATCTATTGTAATACATGTAGGAAAACTGTAATACTACTGTGGAAAACCATAATATTGTCAGTAAATAGTACATATTTTCCAACCTAAATGTTGAATGCAATATACACTATTGCGAATGCGAAGTAGGATATTATGCCTTTCGATATATTTGCATCATTAGGATATATCAAGGTCAGCAAAGAATATATTTTAATACTTACCGTGTGATGTCTTCTCTGGAAAAGCGGGGTGGAAATCGCCATAAGCGGGGTCGAAATCGCCGAACGATGCAATAATGTATAAATTACAATAACATAATAAAATGAATAAATTACGGATTGCTAGTGCCATTACTTCTATTCAACAACTAGTACTTTGATAATCCCGGCACTATTCCTCAAGAGAAATGAAAAGGACTGAGAAGTCTTACGATGTGCAAATGCTTAATTCATTTTTGCAGCAACTAATTAATGTATGATGAATAACTCATTATTTGTCGTTTATTCATTGCTCAGTGGGTGTAAGGTTATCAATAAATTAAAACTCACCCACTTGAGACAGTAATTTACAACTTGGGACTCATATAATGGGAATGGCCACACATATAAGGCTGATCTTAATCTCTGAGCAATGTGGAGAAATTTTAGCCAATGGCGTTGAGCGAGGGGCTTGTGAGTGAGTATTATGATTTTACTTGGGCCACAACATAAGTCTTCTGCTATAATGCCGAAGCAAACACATGAATATATTCTTAAAATAATTGGGATGTTAAGTAAAGTAACAGAATTTCCACTTGTTCCTTTACAATTTACAAACCACAGCAGTAAATGTCTTTTTTGCTAAAAACTCTATATAAATTGGACCGAGTAATAAATATACTCACCCTGTTATATTAAAGTATACTTAGCTATAGCCGCAGCCAAGATAAGTGCTCGTTTCACTTGGTGTAAAATGATTTTCTATAAAAGATAATTATAGTGATAGATAATAATTATATAATTATATTTAAATGCACTTATTTAAGAATTTATTATATAGTGTAATATATGTATTAATGGTTTGTAAGAAAGTTGTTCCAAAACTCAAACGTTTCTCGATGTACATAAAGATTGGCAATCTCTTCTTCTATCACGTTCTATGGATGTGACATTGGCATTACTAGGAAATTCAATTGCATTTACTGCTGCTGATTACTTAGAATAATAAGATAAGCAAGTTATTGGAATGCGAATGAATGCATTCATTCTAAAGGAGTTAAACGAGTGTCATCATACGACGCGACGTGTTCATACAAAAAGCCCTACTACCGTATTCCCATGATGCGGCATAAGTTCAACATGAAATAGAATTTACTGTCCCCGCTCCCTGCAGATTCCTTAACATAATTTTATGCTATAATGATTAATAATTATGTTGTCATATTGACAATAAATGCTATCGTTTGATTTAAATTTAACGAGGGGGAAATTACTTTGTGCGATCCTGTCATCAATTCAATAATTTATTAATGCATTTTTCTTAGATAAATAGCTTTGATTTTAAGTGGTAGCTTTCAATAACCCCTGAAACGAGTTCGGCTTTTAAACACCAAGAAAGTTTGGTAAAGTGCTAAAAACAAATAAAATACTAAAATGAGAAGTTAGGATTTACTGGGGATTACTTTAATCACTGAATATCGTATAGAATTAAGAAACAATATTCTCTTATAGGGAGTACCGAAGCAAGGATTCGTCGTGACACCAATGCGCAACGAGAAATATTGAATTTACAAATATTCGAATTATTCGTTTCGCGGTTTGATTTTGGTGCTTATAGAGCTATATAGGAAGTATTGCACTTTTATTTAAAAATACCAGTGATCATAATATTTCCACTGCTAATTTAGTGCTTTCTTATGGAGTCAAGTATCTCTTTCAATTATAATCGTATTTCAAAATTTTGGGGGTCGAAACACCAGAGAAATAAATAGTTACTAGGTAAGAGAAGGTAAATATTAGCACCAAATATATAAATTGATCATTTTTGGCTACTGGGGCGCTGTGGAGCCAAGAAGTTTCAAGGATTAGTTGATACTGCCTATAGTCATATACTATCTATTAGTCAATACAGTATTATAAATGTATTTAAGACAAACATGTCTTTGAATTTGACTTTTGCTTTAGGACGAATTGGTTTTAGAAGAATTATTACTCACACAAATACAAATTATAGAAAATAGTAATGCCACCGATCGTTACAATGAACCACCAAGAAGTATACACTACGTAGGTTGTCTCATTATAGAATGCAAAACTTGATCATGAATTAATGAATGACGCAAATTGGCAAAAAGATTTCACCAACAAGGACATTTACTATTTCTTCAAAATTCTTTATGAATATTTTTGTTAGGTTGCTAAATGCATATAAAACCAACCGAACATTATTGTTTAGTTGGATATAGCCACCTTATTAGGAAGTATTATAATTTAACTACATTATTAAATAGTCCACGGTTTCACTACCCAGTACCCACAACACCGAACCCTGCGAAGGAAATATCATTATCGATATCAAGTAGGTAACAACTAATTTTCAATTCCTAAAAGTAATCAAAGTATAAAGTTACATAATGCAGAAAAGATTTTTTTAAATCCTGAATCTACTGATCTTCCTATGTCATCTAATTAAAAGTTTAAGGGAAAGTGACAATTTATTGGGGCATTGATAAATATTTAGGCTGAATAATTATTTAAGGTAAATTACTATATTTGGGGCAGGGTAAAAATAAATATATGGGGTATTTACATATTTATTTTGGGAATGTTTAAAATTAATTATAGCTCAATATTGTCACCTGACACGAAGATGCGTTTACAAATACAATCATTAATTATGGCGATGCTAACGGTGTGTGTCATCCTTCAATCAACTTGTGCGGCTGGGGATTGGAACATTGGATTTAGTGGAGTAAGCGTTGACAGACGACCGTCATGCGACAAGACACCTTGCACGGTGTGGAATCGATGCATGGCCCCATTCGCCACAAACGGAGGATATACATCGGAAACTCTAGCAGCCGCTAGAAGAAAATGTGGGATGCATCCATGGCAATGCAGATGCCGCAGTTGAACCATAAAATATATTTTAATCATATAATTTTAATTTAATAATTTTAATAAATTTTAAAGATCGATGTGAGATATTGTAAAAGTGTAGACAATAATAGAATTAATAAAAGTCAAGCATGTGAATTCATCGAATATTTTTATTTGGTGACGTTGTCTATTTCCAAATATCTATATAGTATCCTTGGGATAATATAATACTTGATTGTGTATTATTATACATAAAGCCTCAATATTAATATAATAAAGGAGGAATGCTTGTTTAGTGCGATTTACTATGTAAGGCAAGACAGTTTTTATTATGCTATGCTGCTTATATTTAGAAAAATTATTTTATGCATCAGTATGTACTATCCAGCCAGCGATGGGGAAAACATGGCATTGAATATTTATAGTTTGGGCTACAGTACAGATATAATTTCTTGGGTATGCTGTCATGATCTTGACTTTGAACTTTGGACATTAATAATGCTTGTACTAAATAAGATGAGAGCTGTCGTACTACATTTTTCAATTATGTAATTTATCAAATAATAGACGTACTAATAAGTGCCACATCTTCCTCGTCACCCCAGTCAATAATGTTAATAAGGAAAAAGCATGTATGTACAAAATGTACACTGCTACTTCCATAATATACAATAGCCGCCACTGGTGACGAAGGTTCAAAGCGGATGTGACATTATACACCGCGAAAACAGCCACACCGCCAGACACCGCGGACGCCCCCATTTGGGGTATAGACACTTTTTTGAAAAACAAACAATGAGATTTGATTGTTTTTAATTAGGTTAGGTTAGTTAAATTCAAAAAACGACTAATTCCTTGAAAATAGAAATTGGCGGTGTGGCTTTTTTCGCGGTGTATAATGTCACATCCCGGTTCAAAGATTAAGTCGAGTTCTATTAAGTGAGCAGGCTGACGATTATATTTCTATGTTTCAGTGAATCTAATTTGGGTGCCATTCTATGGATAATATATTGTTCTGTAAATAAAATGAAAGCCAGAATAAATTGGCACAGAAGTAGCAGTCGAGTAACTCATCGAAGAAATTGAACTGCACCAATTTTTCTCTATTCATTATTCCATAAAATATGCATTATAATATATCGCATGTCGTAATTATTCTTATTGCTAAAAGCCTGCAAAGGTTTTTATTTAATACTGTTTACAAGCTACTGGTATATCATTATAGCATAGTTATTTATCCACATTATTTAATTATGAACCTCTTACTTAGTTATTACGACGTTAAGGGGCATATAGAGTATATTTTTTAATTTACTAAGTAAAAACAAAACAAAAACATCCACTTACTTCTTTGTCAATATCAAGCAAAGTAGTTATTACTCATATTTGCAGAAATATAACCAGGAACGATGAATAATTAGTAGTTAAGCGATAGCCAAAATAAATAAAACCTTTGTCAAAACAGTATTGTGTGATATTAAGGACAAAATGTTTAATCTAGTGAGTTATAGTGGTACAATAGCGTTACTAATATTATATTATTTACCATCATCCCTTGGTGATAAACAAATATTCAATTTGGGAAAATGGGTAAACGAAATTGAAGACTGTCAAGTTGTAATTGTGTACGACAATCTGGACTTCGGAGAGGTAGTAGTGAAATCGCCATTGATGCTTTTCGAATCGAAAATTCCCGAAATAAAGAAAATGAATATGAGCCACACGAAACCAATAAATTGTTTCTATTACATTTTTCTCTATTCCCGTGATTTTCTTCAGAGCGTATATCCTGGTGGATGTGATCTAGATCTAGCCAAAGATTTTGGAAAGATGACCTTCTTACTGAAATACGACGACCGGATTAGATCAAAGTGGCTATCAAATGGCCTACGGATGTTCCTACCAAATTTATTCATCAATATTGTTGTCACCCAGAATTTGGTATCAGGGAGGATGGAAGAATATCACAGATGCATCGAATATCAAATGCAAACTTTGGAGGCCGATCCGTGGAGAGCAAGTTTTCATATTTTAAACTCCGAAGAAAGAAAAGTTGCTGAAATTTCTGAGTCATTTTACTATTGCCACACTTGTGAACCTGCTCGATTTACTTCAATTGAAAACTTTCCTTTAACCAATAAAGATAACCAAGATCGTCTCTACAGGAATATTCTTGAGAAACATGGACGACGATCGTGGCGATTCACCGATGGATCTCTGATGGGAAACCCTGCAGAACTGGAGTACCATACTGGACTGCATCCCTTCAGGTTACCCCTGAATGTTTCCTTGGGATATTTGGTATTTGCCATTGTCCTTTCAAAAATTAACGGATCTGTCCACGAAAAATCAAACGTAACGGACCGCGAGTCCAGATTTCCTATTGTAAATTTTGGGCGTGGGCCTAGCCACTACAATGGTGACACGTTTCACCATTATGATTATTCTAAGGCTAAAGATGCCTACTTTCACTACGTACAACATATCTCCGTGAGATTTGAAGGCTACAATTTCATATCCTGCTATAATGAAACCACGTTCTCCCTCCAATATTACTTTGCTCCATTTCAGCCGAACGTTTGGTACGCCCTTTTAATACAAATATTCGTGTTGGCTCTATTTTTGCACTTGGTCACAAGATCCAAAAGGACACAAATGCAAATCTACATTGACAATAATTACAACTCCTTCTACATTATATTGACAACTACTCTCGAACAATACAACTATCCGGGAGTTATTGAAAAAACTCAATTTTTTCGATTATCTTGTGGAATGTGGCTCCTCCTTTTATGTATTTTTACCAACTCCTACAAGGGGATTGTAATAACTGATATAATTTCCCCGAGGCCCAAAAGTAACCTAAACAGTTTCGAAGAATTGGAAAATTTCTCCATCTTTTCGCCACTAGCCACGGGAAGAACAGTCTCATCTGAAGAATTGTTCCGTCCTTATTTGCATCAACTGTGGTATAAATACGAATTAGGGCAAGGGATTATCAATAATTACTTTTCAGGGTTTAAAGTTCGGATAAAGAGGCACAGAGAAAGGGTTCATTGGGATAAGGTGTCAAATTATACTAAAAGACTTGTAGAAATTAGAAGGAGTCTCCTTGCGGGTGAACAGAGAATGGATCCTCCTAGATTTACAAAAGATGGACTTGAGCTACATGAAGCTATTGAAGATGAATTGTGCAAATGCAATAAATCTGCATACGGGGATTTCTATACAAATATAGTACAGGAGCTTAAGTACCTCCAGGACTTTTATCCGCAGAAAAAGTTTTATTCTGGACAAGAAAATATATTCCCCAGAAGTATTGGATGGAATATTAACAGAGTGGCTGGGCAACCCAGAGCTATTAGCTATTTATTTTCGATTGTCGAATCTGGCATATTCAATACACTAGAAAAGTATGTAAATCATGCCAAATATCGCAATCGACAAAAGTTTTCAGAATCGAGAGCCGAATGGATTCCTCCCATCCAACCCATTAAATTGGACAGCAACTTGTCTCATTTCTTTTACATTTTTCTTATATCTATAGGATTGAGTATCTTATCTATAGCTTTAGAGAGATGTATTAAAATATATACTCAATTTCGAGCAACAGGCAATTTTAAGCAAAGATTTCTAAAATTTACTGTAATTGCTACACGAAATTTGAAATCCTTTTGTCTATTGAGTACCCTGCTACTATTTAAAAAACTTCTATCCTTCAGATTGAATCTCCGAGCTTTTAAGAAAACAAAATAAAAATAAAAATAGTATGGGTCTTCAAGGACAGAACCTTCAAATGCATTAAGATGCCGCAGCATATTCTTCATTTACAATAACAGCATGTTAACCTGAATGATTTATAAAATTCTAACTGCATTTGAAAGATCAACAAATGGAATATACATAAAATTATAAGTTAATACTTTTAATGTGCTTAGGACGTAATTTTTGAGTAATGTAATAACCAATGTAGTTGGAAATTGCTTGAAATAAATAAATAAATACTATAATATAATATATCTATATTGTCATTTGTTGGAAATCAGTAATGCCCTGTGTGTTATTGAACAAAGTATTGACAGAATAAAACTTTTACATTACATTACATTACATATCTGTACGTGTATAATTACATTACATTACTTATTACATAAAATAATAACATTGTCTGTATTCTTAAGTCCTTGTTAAGTTTATCTTAGAATAAAACATATCATAATTGTAAAATTAGCACTAAACGATAAGAATATGAATAAAAATGAAAATTGTGAAGAATTTCAATTAGCATAGTTACTATTGTGTTGGCTGTCTTACGATTTGCTACGGATAGAAGCAGATCTTAATTATAATTGTTTGTATGCCTGCGTCGTAAGCAAGCAATATAAAAATGGCGAGCGATACTTTTATGTTTGACTACTATTTGCAGTATTGTATACAATTATTCAGGATCGATAGCTTGTTGGTGCTACTGTGTCGTGTTAATAATTAATAATGTCGTGATAAGGACATTCCATAACATGCATGTCGTATTTAATCATTTTATACAAGTGGGCAGGTAACCTGGTAGGTAATTTCGTTATGATAATCCAATGTTTCTTTATAAGTTAGGGATATACTTTTTTATTTATAAAGGTAAAACATTTGGACGATATTGTAAATGTTTAAGTTAAATAATAATGTTGTGTATACAATATCGTGTTGTAGGTTATTTTCTAATACGTTGAGAAATACACCGCGCAAATTTTAATGTAGGGTACCCATTGTAAAAAGGTTCACGTACAAAAGAATCGGTATAAGAATGTACACGAAAATAAACTTTGAGAGAAAAGGTTGGATATAAACAAAAAACTACAACTGCAACTGGTCGCTGATAACATTCTACTTGTAACGACAATGATTAATTGAAAAATTAAATACTAATCTTATATTAAATGATTTAATTATGTACTTACTACATACATGTGTTACCGGTTAACTCGGTAATAAGGCATTGCCGGTAATGCCTAGGCAAAAACGGTAATTTCAGTTTTTGGGTCAAAACATTTATAAGACATATTATTAATAAATATTGAATTTACCAGTTTGATTAAGCAGTTAACGGGGAATCAGAAAAGTGTCACCT
>JAQFYC010004180.1:0-18028 GCA_034694165.1 Tomocerus mixtus | reverse complement strand
GACACTTTTCTGATTCCCCGTTAACTGCTTAATCAAACTGGCAAATTCAATATTTATTTAAAATTTGTCGTATTAATTTTTTGACCCAAAAACTGAAATTACCGTTTTTGCCTAGGCATTACCGGTAATGCCTTATCACCGGTTTTACCGGTAACACATATACTGTATCTTCTGTTTATTAGGAACAACAAGCCCCCTTATCTTATTAAGTAGATAACTTACCACAAGCACCCCCAGTGACAAGGACGCGTTTTCCCTTGAAATCGTAGGAAACAGACATAATTTTAAATGAAAAGTGATGAGGATTTTGATGCTGATCTGCAGAAGTCCAATTGCACAATGAGAATTATAATTCTCTCTCACACGTGCAAATATGTAAAGGATAAATGATGGAGGTTTCATGGTCACGAGCCCAGCCAGCCTTGGGAAACCAGTCAACTTCTCAATTCGGTAAAAACCAGAAGAGGTGCAATTGATATTCAACAGAGTTTTGAGTTTAGATTTTATATAGCAGGAAAGTGCAATAGTGAAAGATATAACGTAATTTAGTACTGATATCGATGAAATATAACGCAATGCATTACCATTAGCTATTATGTAAAGATGTACAAGTTTTTTCCCAGCATTTGATGACTGTACATGTTTTTATGTGAACATGTTTTTTATATTTGAAAATGATCGAACATTCTTGTTATATAAATTGTAGAATAATTGATATTTACAAGATTACACAAATTATGCTATGTACAATGATTCTTAACATGATAATGATATTGCGGATGGTTATATAGAGTACATCTAATAATTAAAAGCCAACGAATACTAGATATAAAGCACAATACTTAACCACACCAATATAGGTACCTATTTTTTGCTGCCGCAACGAAAAAAATATATGTAGTTAATGATATTGCAAGTTTTAGCACAATACTTTTGCGTTCTTTGTAAATTGAGGCATTTTTAAGCGATTTTCAAGTTAATACTCAGCCTTAATTTAATATTAATTTGTGCAGAATACATGCTTTATAGTAAAGAACAGGGTAAGCTTAATTAGTGGATGCAAGCCTTTTATTAGAAAATAATGAAACCTGATTTCAAAGAAAATTACAGATAGCTACAATTAATTAATTTATCAATAGTTTAAGGGTTCTTCATGTGCCCATACCTGTGCTGTGTGTTACGTGATATTTTATGACTACTTTTTCATTATTTCTGTATTATTTGACTATTTTATTTTTGATGTTTGGATATTACGACTCGGCCTGCCCACTGAAAGGGTGTCTAACATTTTGAAACCAGTACGCAACCTGTATTGATTTGTTATTTGGACACATGAATAAATCATTTTCTATTCTATTCTATTCTACCTACATTCCTGCTACAATTCTTCTACGAAAACAACCTTAAGGGACAAAAAGGATCAAGGACGATTTCATCATAGTTCAGAACAACAACAAAAATATTATTGTAAAACTCAGTATATAAGCTCAACATTTCTTCTCGTTAAGCAATATCACTTTGGTTCTGTAACGTAACTATCCCTTCAGAGTTCTATTAGGGAATTACTTAACATTAGTAAGCATATCTTTTAAGAAAATGTAATTGTAATTTGTACATTTAAAAAATAGAAATTGGTTTAAATAAATTAAAATGAACGTTCATCATTGGTCTTAAAATATAATTACAAAATAGTCAAAATTTACTTTAAATTATATATAGGAAAAATCCTTCTTTAAAAGACCGTAACATAAATGAAGTAAAGTAGGTTGTAACACTGTGTAATATACTATACAATGTATATGTGTAATTGCAACAAGAGTTTGAACGAAAAACTAGCATTTCTGGTTTAGTATATGTATTTTCTAAATCTTAGACTTACAGGGTATTACTTCAACTTCATTTACTTCATAACGTGATATGTATTTTACCAATGCACACTATAATGAATACAGTGGAAAGCAAATATATAAAACTGACGGATATTACGAGATGACTAAACAAAAATAATATAATAGATGTTATAAGTCAATTATTACAGTCAACTACATACATACTACACATATATTGTTAGTAGCCAGGTAGGGTACATAAATTAAATACATTATATGTATTTAACCATTGAACATTTTTTGATGATTGCAAAAAGTTTACACCAAGTGTCGTTTATCTGTTCGATAGTATTTGCAACTCAATTTAGAATGAAGTATAGCTCAATCGGGGCACAAATGAAAAATATAAACTCTTAACTAAAGTAAAAGTTTGACTGCCCAAGGAATATTTATTTGTTTTATGAAACCGAATGCCAAAAATATAAAATGTTTTTTGCTTGATCCCAAATAGGGATCTAAAAATAAAAGTCATGAGTGGGGAAAGTTGATACACTTATGGTGGGGGTGGGGGTCCGTTGAGTTACCTATCTTAATCCGGTTAGGCTACTTAATTGATCGGACATTTCATTCAGAGGTATTGCTCTCGCAGAGTAATTGGTAAACAAATTTCTTCTGTTAAAAACATTAGTTAAAATGGACATGTAAAGGAAAAATGGAAGGAGAATATAAGAAACAGTGCTCTAAACGGGTATCTGATAATAAGTTGAACAATTGCCCTTGTTGGATACAAAACGTAAAGTCCGGCAGTCAGTTATGCCGAAATCTCTTCTGCGTTCGTCATCGCCAATGATTGAGTTGTCTTCTGGGGCTTTCACAGGCAGACAACAAAAATTCAATGAATGTCAACAATGCTTTGTTAACTATTAAAGGGTGAAGGAATGACAGGTCAGTGGCTTACTCAGAATCCCCCGTATCGTCGTATCCACCACCACCCTATCCTGGGCTTGGGCTGTGCGATACGACGGCTAGTGGTGAATTTTGTGACCACTCGGCACTTCAAACTGTAAATCGAGCATTGGCGAGAGCAAACTGAAAAGTACGAGGCGAGGAACATTCCTCCAGGTAAAAATGCTATAAACAATTCTGTTTGAAATTAATCTATTGTCCGATTATTAAAAATCACCACCTAAATACTATGGCACACAAGGCACTCGAAATATTTTGCGTGAAACAATTAGCTAAAATGAATGAAATATTTCAAGCCCATGTCCATACCTAAAATAAAATTAATACATATACAATTAATATGGCACGCAAAATCATTCGTGTAACATAAATTGCGAAATATTTTTTTTCAGTTCATGAATAGGGAACTTAATCCATGTCTGTCATTTAGGTTATGCAGAATGTTGGAATACAATTTTAGGTTTTAAATTAGACAGAAATTTAATTTCTTTGAAAACAGCTTTATTTATCAATAAATCTGCATAAAGGTTATGTATGGACAAATATATATTTAGTTATAGCTATGTACATCGTATTTATAAAATGAATTGTATAAAACATGGGGAGTTCAGAAATACATCAATAATAAAGCTTTGTTGTAGGCACTGTTATTTCCAGATCTCAACAACGTGATTATGCTACCATACATTACATTTGTTAACAGGATTCATTTTGCTTTTTGCGGGGCAGTTAAAATCCTTCGAAAACTGATTCATATTTGCAAAACTTCCACGAATGCGAAATTCTCCTGGCAAATGGACCGAAGAAACAATCTTCTGGATCATGGATTCTGGCCGTAGCTTACTACACCAGTTGTGAGCAGCGCTGATCCAAAATAGCTGATTGGGGTTGTAGGAAAGCCCTGGAAGTTTCTGTTAACAAAATACAAATATTAATATATGTATTTACTATTGCTACTAATACTGGAAAATTGCAATTTAAGTCTAAAGCATTACATTCCTATGCTTTATATCAATTTACCTTTTCCTGTCCATTTCTAAGAACCCAGGATTGGTATCCATTGTAGGCCTGTTGAATTCCTCCATTATCGGCAATGTTTTCTCCTTGGGAAATTAATCCATTAAGCTGCAACAGAATTAATTATGAATACTTAATTATGATCGACTCATTATGATCATGATTAGGATATTAATTTTAAATTCATAACCACTATTGCTACTTACGGGAATTTTCAATTTATGTAAGGGATCAACGAATTCGTATTCTCCGTATTGTTTCACAATGCATTGAGTTTTTTTCAAATAAGATTCCTTCGTAAATGGATCCCACCATTCCTTAAGATTTCCTTCAGCGTCGAAGAGGCGACCCTGAATAAATTTAAAATTAAAATTTATTTTTATGAAATTTAAAACTTGCACTATATTCGAATTTAGGTCAATAATCCTTGTAAAATATTTTGAGTCGTCACCTGGTCATCAAATCCATGTGTAATTTCATGTCCAATGACCCAACCAATTGCACCGTAGTTCATGTACTTTGGACGCTCATTACCAAAAAAGTTTTCTTGTAAAATGCCAGCTGGGAATTCTAATGGAGAAATAAAAATACACGACGTGTAAAAAATTCATTTAAAATTTTAAGGACAGTAACACGGCGCTAATTGAGATTTGAAAGTTGAATAAACTTACGAATGGAATTTTGAATTGGTGAATAAAATGCATTGGCCACTGCAGCTTTTCCATACGCTCTCCAATCTGATTTCTCGTTAGTTTCTCTTAGCTTTTCGAAATTGTATTTTCCAGCAGCAACAGCCAATTCAAGAACGTTTTGGAGGTGATCCACGCTGTTGAATTCCAACTATGGAAATTACGAAAAAATTTAATTAAATTTTAGGCTACGTTTCAATATATTCTCAAAAATTGAGAAAGTAGTTTATTTTGCCAATTGTTTGAAAGACTTACGTCTTTGTACATATCTGTTAGCTTCTGATCGTCCAAGAGTTCAAGTGGGAATCCTATATGTGACGTCATTGTTGAAGCTTTCTCCCATGCTAATGACCTGTATAATTGAAAAAGAAAACATCCTGGTAAGTTTTACAATTCTAATCATAATTTTACACTATTTTTTTTGCAACGTGGAATGTATGTACTTAGTTTTGTTGTCCATCCAGTCTATATTTTCCAAGGAATCAAGAAAAGCCTGGCGAATATCATCAACCATTTCTACTGCTACATTTCGCGCATCCTTATTAAAATGCCGACGAACGTACATCGCTCCAATTGCGTGAGGAAAACTTTAAAAAAATAAAATTTAAATTAAAAATTAAAAATTTTATAATAGAAATAGAAAATAGCATTGAAATATATTTTCTACATTGTATTTTTACCTAGAGGAGACAATGGACACACATTCTTTCCACCTTGGGGGCAATTCTCGTAAGCCAGTGGTAGTTCTTGCAAAGTTAAACTCAATGGAACGGGCATGTCCATTTAAATAGCGAATAGAAGCGGCTGCTGCTCTCCACATAACATAATTGGCCAAAATTCTGCAAAAATGTTATTCAACGTTAACATATTATTTTAATGAAACTAAAACACGCTTTCAAAATATGTAAACTTTACAATATTAAATTTTTTTTAATGAAAAAAGATGTTATTTAACCTTTTATCAGTTGATTCCAAAAGTTTAAGTAAATTTGTTAAGTGACTAGGCGATGACAAGATGATTAGTTCTCCACGTCTGACTTTGACCTAATCAATACGACATAATTATGAAATTATTATTCAAAAAATATTTATTTTAGTTTTGCAGTGGAGGAAATATATATCGTACGTAGTACTCACAGTAGAAGGTAAAACTTGTTGCAGGTAGGCTAGCCATGGTACGGTGGGGAATTTCTTTTGGAGATTTGTCAGGGATATTGGGTTGTAAAACTTTGTTGCGTTGCGTTTCAGTTCTGGTGGTATAGAAATCTATTAAATTAGAAACATTGCGTTAGAAACTTATTAAATATCCTTTTCATAATAATATTACGTAGGCACGTCATTTAAAATCTTAATTAATGAGATACATAAAATTAATAATACATACATTGGCGAGTTTCCTTTCGAATTCA
Source organism: Tomocerus mixtus (assembly GCA_034694165.1). Lineage (NCBI taxonomy): Eukaryota > Metazoa > Arthropoda > Collembola > Entomobryomorpha > Tomoceridae > Tomocerus > Tomocerus mixtus. The sequence continues at coordinate 12,118 of JAQFYC010004180.1, read as the reverse complement.
AGCACATCTCCCATTTCCTTTTGAGCAGTTTCAGGACGAGCACCAAGTAAAATGGCTAAGTCAACCTTTAAAATTTTAAAATGAAATTTTAAATATCGTAAGGGCGTATAAATAATAAAATTCCAGTAGTATAAGATAAATTATGCAATTAGATTAATTTAAATCTTAATACGGAATCTAATATAGAGATGATTTGATGTAAAATCTATTATAGAGATAGTAAACTATTTCCAAAATGCAAGGTAAAACATATATTACCTGGTATTTGTGGTACGCTGCAACAAAACGGTCCATTTTAAATTGCTCTCTGCTAATTGACAATGCAGGCTCTCCAATCTATTAAATAAATAACAAATAAATAGTAAATACTTAAACAGAGAATGTAGTAAACTCGTAGAAACTTGTTTTAAGTATATTTATGTATTACTAAATTATAATTGCTGACAAATGTAATACAAACTTACAGCGATGACATTTCTAGTCGAGTTCTTGAGATCAGGGTTGATAGACAGTCCGATAAAGTAATCGCTGGAATATCCATTTTTCTTGAATTGGGAAATGGATGACAACCAATCCCAGTTTTCAGCCTTCCAGCTAAGATTTTTATCAACAACAGGCCATCCTCCCAATTTATTAAGAGCATCTTCCAAAGGCTTCAGTCCATGAGATTCAATAATAGCTGCAATTCATAATCACAATTTATTTATAAAATGACTGAGATACTGCATACATGCACATTTAATTATATAATTAAATATTTTATCGACTTATTAGTATGTAGCACTTACGGATATTAACACAGGAGTTGTACATATGTTTGACCAGACGAAATGGCTTAGCCTCATCAAGAACAGAAGGAGTTTCAACCAAAATGCGGATTTGCTCAGTCAGTTTATCACTAATACGACTCAAAGGGTGAACTTCAGTTGCGTCATCTGGAATCGTTGTCTTCTCCACGAATCCTCCACAAGCAAACTCGTAAAAGTTGTCACAAGGATCTACTTTTGGATTCATTTTGTCCAGTAAAGACGCAGCTGGAAGGAAAAAATTTGAAAATTTTTATTAATTGTGATCTCTTATTGATATTGTTGCCAAATTTCAAAATACAATTAAAACTCAATTGTCTAAATGTTGTAAAGTTAATGTGTTATCTGAAAAAACTGGGAAAAATGCTTACCACTTTGAATGCATTCAGGGGTAAGGCAAATATCATTATGGTCGTGGCAATCTTGTTCATTTTCTGATTCCCTTTCAAGAGCATCAATCACATCAACAATGTTTGACCTCGCAAAAGTGTCTGGATCATTTTCTGCAGGTGGTGTCCACAATGGTTCTGGTGGTGGTGATGGTGGACGGTCTGCAAGAAAAGGAAAATTTATAAATTAATTAATTAGTTAAATTTATTTATTAGTTTTTCAAAATTCGCTTATATTATTTACCTGGAATGCAAATGCAACAGTCTCCTTGAGGATCACAAGATCCATTAATAAATCCCAAATTGACACAGTGAGTTTGGCATGATTCGCTTGTAAGGCTGCTGCAGCGGGGAACATCAGCAGTGGAGCAGTCAATTGCTTGATGTACATATCTCCCCTTGACCTGTTAATTGTACAAAACATTTAAATACAGTTTTAAAAAAATTATATTTAAAATAATTTCTTAAATTTGAAAAATATATAGAGCAAACTGGGATACGAACCTGAGAGATAACCGAGAAATTGGTCAGCAGTATGAAGACTACTGCCTCGTTGGTTTTCCACATTCTCATCTTGACGAATTATTTTGATGAGAAACTTCTTGGACGAAAATTGTTAAAGTAAATACTTATTTATCAAATCTACCGTCGATGTCGATTTTATCGTAAATATTCGAAATAGCGATTATAATATGAAAATAAATTGTTATTGGTACAATATTATTTAAGTTACGATTTTATAGTAAGTCTTGCGTTCAACGCTAAGCTTTAGATTGATTTCTGTACACTGAGAATAGAATGTCTCGACTGAATGCAAATCCAGAGTGTTTAATTTATTTATACTGAACTACAGATAATACTAACGTCTAAGGCTATTGAGATGATTTCCATTACACTCCTAAAGTTCCTTTCTGTTTCTTCGTGTAGGTATCCGAAAGTTATTATTGTATTAAGATCTGTGAAACCTGTTGGTGAAGTTTCGATACACATCTATGGTGCCTGTCTGTTTAGTTGAATGATTTCTTAGCAATCTTTGCCCACAACGCAGAAAACCACGCAAGATACTATTATGATGCTCTTCATAGTAAAAATACCGACGTCATCAGCAATTCTATAGAATCCAGTTCCAGCCAAACAATAACAGTAGAGTAAGCGTATTGTATATCAAATATGCGTATTAAAATACATAGAAACAAAAATATATTTTGTTGAACTATTAATTAAAAGTGCAAATTGTACTAAATGACAGTACATGTAATGGTGCCTTGCATAGTAATATACATGCAGGATAATGTTGGGGATAATATTATGATGACCATGGGGCTACGAGAATCTCTAAGCTCCATCATATCAGTTCAGTTAGCTTATTTAATATTTCTCATTTTTAATCTGATCTCAAGCGTAGGAATTGGCTGGAGCATGTACAATGACGTTAAATGAAATAAGTAGACAATAAGAATTTGCATAAACGTTGTCAGACTTCTCGTGCTACAAATAATTTCTTTCGGCTTAAAGATGTGCTAATTTATTTAAAATAGGCTACATATTTTGTATCTCCAAATTGCCCTAATTTCTAATTTTTTTTCTCGATGTCCGTACACACCCAGATTTACTTATTCTGAAAATTAAATCATAGTATTGTACATGTAAATTTCATTCTCTTTTGTTTACAAATATTTATCTACATTAAATCCCATAAATATAGTTACCTGTATTTCTCCCCAGATTCATCACTAATAATTCTTATTGTTTTATCAGAGCAAAAATGTGGGAATATTTACTCCAACCCGTCCCAAACACAAAAAGGAAAACTTTCGAGTTTGCTTGAACTACGACTTCGTCTTGCATTGCTCCAATTTTTTAACTTTGAAATATGGTATGGCAATTGGTAACCTAATGATATTTAGATATGAAGCTGAACTTTAATTTTCGTCCGATTTCTTTTTATATGGTGTCTGATATGATATAGTAGAAGGATTGGTTATAAATAGTCGCTATAAAAGCAAGTATACCAAGACACTTTCAGTTTTAATAATTATTATCTATTACGTTTGTCAAAGCATCGGACTTTATTACACGTCCTATTTTTAACTTTCGTATCTCCAACTAGGACACCACAGTAAAGAAAATTGTCTCCAGCAACATAAATTGCAAATATTTCTAATGCAAACAATAAGTATAGCAAAATGATTATCAAGAAAGAAGTAATTAAATAATAGCATAATGGGATTGACATCTTTTTTGCCATTGGAACTGAATACCTATACTACTTGCCTATATTATGTAAATGGCAACGAGTTTACACAAGCACATTATATTATTATGTCTCCTCTATTTATAATAAGCAGTTGCTAAAAGATACTGTTAATCTTCCAGCAGAGTTGCATCATCTCAAAAGATTTAGGTATTCATTATTTAATAGCACCTGGACCGACTTGACTCACTTGACTGGAATTGGAATGAACTGGATAGACTCGTTGGACTACTTATTTATCAAACACGACACAAAAGATACAATTTATATCACGATATTATAATGTAATGTAGGTAGTTATTTGTATTATGCAACTACAATAGATGTACAAAGTGTATACACATAGTAATTAATGTATGTTTGGATCATATAAAGTTGGGGCACACAGTTGCAAATTAAAATATCTTACACTTATCTTACAAATACATACAATTGAAATATGCAGTAAATAATTATTAATTATTTTAAATTTGAATCATTCAGATTTGATTCATATAGCAAGCAAATCAACAGAGCTTTGATGTTAATGAGAATTAACTAACTACATTTTCTGAAAATGTTATTCGAATCTGTCTTCTAAGTTAAAAACTAACGATTAATTCGAGAAATCAATTAGAACAATATTAATGACTTTTTAATTGTACGGTTATAAAAAGTAGTAAACTGAGTTTACCATTCACAACATTTACAAATAATTTAAAAACTCATAATTTTTATATCTTCACCCCAATAAAATTATTTCAATTATTGAGCCAGTTAAATCAGTATTTGAATGCATTTCAAATGAATGACATTGCAAGATATTTTTGCAAGTAAAATTGGCAAGCCATCCTTAAGGCTGAGTAGATCTTAAAACTTTCATTTTTTCAAATTAGATCTAGATATAGTTGATTCGAATGGAAAAGTTTGGATTTGCACTTTCGTTGCATGCTAAGTAGTTGTTCAATTTAATATTAAAATTTTGCACATGTATCTGCAGCTCATTCTCACACGCTGACAATAAGTTCCTTCTTCTCAACTCATCTCACATTCTGCACATCTCATTACTACACCAGGTAGCTATCTTGATAAGAAGAATGATGAGTATAGAAGAGTCTGCAGTCTGAACTGAATACAGATCATTTGCAAACATGTTTTCATTGACCTTGCCTCACATTCGTTGAACCCCACCTTCTTCTACCATTGTTTTCTGCACAACAATTGGCAAAGACGTCTACAGTGTTCACTGGAATTTGGACGGAGTCAAAGTACAACTTCAACTACACAACAATTGCACCGCCCAGGGTATATAAAAGGAAATTAGTGTGCTGGAAATATTCAAGTATTTTACATGTACAATATCTCTACTGAAATTAAGCAGCGAGAAAACAAGATATTTTTCCCCCTAAAATTGTCGACATTTGAAAAGAGCTAAATAGTGCGTGGTAGATTCCTTTAATTACTATAATAAAACTTAGACAACCATATTATAGATACATTTATAGTTCATTTTTTAATTGATATTATTTATCACAGTATCTTAGAACCTATAAAGTTATTTGTCGCCCTCAACTTTACGAAAATGTTATCCTCTTTTAATTTTTAATTAAATTAAGTTTTAAAGGAAAAGTTCCCCTAAGAGGGCACCTGGGTTTTGCGGCTCCAGATATTTATGCTTCTGCTCTTATATTCTAAGGAAAATTGTGCAAATTTTTTGCAATAAAAATTACCATCGTCTACGATTTTTGAAATGAATGGAAATTGTATTTGATTTATCCCCCATTTTTGATACCCTGAGGAATTACAACGCAGAAGTAATATAAGTAGGTAGTGGGCAATGGTATGCATAACTTGGATTCCTTTGAGGGTATTTGCATGACTTCGCATATTCACATGCTTCCTCCGCGTGCTAAGAATGAAAATGGAATATTGGTATACACCTTAAAGAGTTTTATTCCGGACTGCTAAAAATAGAATTTGCAGAAGCTGTGTGAACATGTTTAATTCAAAATTCAGATGAAAATTTCGATGAAAGCTGATAATTTTTAAAAGCATGAAGTACCTATGGATATAATTGTGACTAATAATAGATAGAAATAAAGTGCGACTCTCACATGACAAAGCAGATTTTGATTACCCTTAACATATAGTGTAGTGTATAGTATAGTACTGTATCATCATGTTCCACGAGGACGATGAGTCTTTCTAGTTTCATACCCAGCTATTTCTTTACTATATTAAATACAATTATATCGTCGCTTATCTCTCCATAATACCTTACGCAATTTTTTATCTTGTGCACGAGTATCTCGTATCAATTGCGTCGGGTACTCTGTACACAAGATAAAAAGTTGCCTAAGGTATTATGGATAGACAAGCGACGATATACAATATATATTATGTAACATTATTTAGTGCAGACAATATATTATGTAATTTTTACTTACTCATTCTAAAACATTCAGTTGGAATTCTACAGATTTGTTGAGCTGGAATGAAATCGTTCATTGGATTCAAATATTTTTAGATCTGCCAGTTGTAAAAGTAATATAAGGAAACAAAAAGTTGGAACAGGTTAGCTAAGCTCATGCTCGCTGCGTGCAAAGAGAATCCTCTGTTTGTGTGAATTGGCGAATTAAACTACGTAGCTACTTATCGTTGAAATTACAATATCTGTACCTATAGAAAAATTGGCTTCGTTTTCCTTTAACTACTTTTATAGTATTATAAGTAGATTCTTAAGAGTGGTAGATTATACAATTTAAACATTCAAATTACAGCATTTGCGTTTAGAAAAAAGGAATACCTATTTATTATGTAGGAGCTCATTGCCAGAGCGCGGTTGCATATATAGTGTTTCATGTTGGATGAACATTTACAACATAATATGGCTAACGCTGACGAATTAAATTAACAAAGCTATCAGATATAGACTTTTGACATTTTGCGTCAGTTATTATTTGATAAAACGAAAAATATTTCTTCACAAGAACACAGTCAATGAAGGTGGTATTCTTCATTTACATGTTACTTTTAAATGAGTATAAATATGATGTATAATCGTACCATATCTTCAAAAAGATTGGAAATCTTGTTTTACTTATTGTTAGAATAACAATTGGGACATTAGTTGGCAACACCAAAAGGCCAATCGGTTTCACAAATGATAATTGAAACATATGTATAGTTCTTAAATCTACACAGCTAATAATAATAATAAACCGTGGTGAACGTTGTAGAAAAGCAGCTTTAGTAACAAATTTCAAATTAATTGCATTGTGTCGATATAATCATCTGGAATATCATTGTCGATATAATCATTTTGAAGATCATTGTCGATATGAATAAATTAATAACAGAGGAAGAGTTAGTTACTAATTACAATCCGAATTTTATTGATCTTTTAACATGATGGTTTGGGCTACAATATCCCACAAACATTACCCTTGAAAACCTGGAATCCAATCCAATAATAAACAATTATTCAGAACAAAAAAATCTGATTAATCCATGGGTAAGAACTGTCCTCCAAAAAGTTTGTACTTTTGAGTAGGTATATTCAGTAGACTTGAGAGAAAAGTGTGAAATTCATCGTGCATCTTCCTCTCCGATCATTCGTTGATCATTGCTGCGCTGCACAATCCTTACTTTCCGTACCCATCTGAAAAGAATAAAATATTATTAGTAATTAAGTAATAATCGCAAGAATTAATATACAGAAACAATCGAAACAAAAAAAACTGCATTATACCAATACTTATTTAATGACTTATATAATCGTCTCAATTTGCTAAAATTGTGAATTTGAATATTTTCAATTCAATGGCATTTTAAATGACTTATGAAAATAATAAGAAAGTGACATACAAGAGCTTCCCTCTCCTTTTCCAACATAGCCACAGAAGTAAACGGATCCGCGAGCACCACCCCCGCGTCCTGGACCACCATGACCATGTCCACCGCCGCCACCTAGAATTGATTTACATTATAAGAAGCAAAATATTCGTAATGTTGGCCTTTTAAGGAGACAACTTCATCAACAATTAAGGAGACATACTGAACTGCATATTTTTACTTTACAAAATAGAAATAAGTAAATTGGAAACATAACTTCTCTTATAAATAATTGAAAGCAAAATATATTGAATATAGGGAGAATCTTGGGTTGATTAATTTTTCTTGCTACTTTGAATTAAAAGTCTAAAAGGAGTTGGATTCTCAATGTTCTACTTGTTTCTACAATCTCGTGGAAATTTTGCCAAATTGTTCATTCAGAGATTTGGAATACAAATTAATGTTGTCACTTTTTTGATTTAAATTTGATTTAAAAATTTACTGAGAAATACTTTCCAATTATATTTTACTGTAAATTATGTAAAACGATTATTTTAATGCAAAAGACTATTATGTTGTACAAAAACAGGATTCTCTTGTTACCTCCGCCGCCACCACCGCCTCCATGTCCGTAGCCTCTCCTAACTCGGGATCCGGAGAAATCACCAGCAGTAGTCAGGCAGATGCAGGCCACAAGGACGAGCAGAACAAAAATCTGTCGATTAAAAAAGGGAAGTTAGATTTACGGGCTTATTTAATTTTTTGCGTTTAAATTTTTAATTTCAGTCTCACCATTTTTGTAGACATATTAAAATTTTATTTTTCTTGTAAATGTAGTTTGAAATTGTTGTAGCTGAGGAAAGGTGAATTGGTAATTGTGAACTTATGTAATTAATCCACCGTTTATATACTTATGAACTAGTGCTCCATTTCCTTCTCACATGCTAAGAATTTGTTGTCACATTCACGTAATATGTCACCTAATCCCATTTTTATTTCCTCTTTATTGTATAATATCCAAGAAAAGAAACACAATGTAGAAGAACAAAAGGCAAATCGAGTTGATGCTCATTGTTTCTAGACAGCTTCTATAGTTAAATCTATATACGCTAAATACCTGTATAACTGTTCCGAGAAAAGTGTCAAATAAATATCCTTTCCATTTCCTTTTCTCATCTAATATAGCTTCCTACCGCTTTAAAATACTTTTACCACAATACTACGATTGCCTTAGTTGACGTTGCTGCAGCATAAGAGCAGTTTAAGGTGTATCTGACTAAAGATCAAAAGTGCACTTATTATTCCACTCCGCGTGATACGCAAACATTGTATTTAAGATAACTCATGAAGGAATTTATTTTTGCATCGTCCTAATGTATGTCAATTTGGGCACATTGTAGTGCTTTGCTTAGTATACATACACATACATATTTTTTATTCTTTCGAAGTTACAGTTTGGTGTTCGATAAGTAAATCAGTTAGAAGACCTACAGTAGCGTCACAATACGCAAATAATAATAATAATTTGTGCAAGCTTTTACTGTTAATATTTATTTTAGGAATGTAATACAAAAATAATGTTTTGGTGCCAATATAATTTTAGGAAAATCGTTTTAGCTCCTGAGAGCTCGACTAGAGACTTGCGGCCTTTCTCTTGCCAGAATGTTTATGCACACTATTTGCATTACTATAATTTCCACTACTAGTTATGCTTTAGAATCAGCGTATTATCATTTTTTATGTATTATTGCTATTGGATGCTTAAAAAATTGGCACAATTAAAATTTTAGATCAGTCTTAGCTCTTAGATTTGCTTTATTATGTATTTCATATTATAGCAGTAGTGAAATCTCATATTATGTAGAGCGTATTCTCAATGCATTATTAACTATGGGTGACAAAGTACCAATACTTTTCAGAGTGCTAATCTTCCCTAGTATTAAAATTCATTGTTTAAGTTTATTCCACTTTATGTTGTAGCATTCATTAATATTCTTATAACACCTCCAAAACCACGGTACGTAACGGCATTTGGCAAGGGGAAACTAATAGGATAATAAACACTTTTCTCCCACAATTTTATGCAGGCATCTGTATTGATAACTGCTTACAACAATAGTAATCTCATGTTTTTTTGCCTTTGCTTCTTATGAATTGAATTTCTTTTCTTATACACAATCCAACAATAAGGAAATGGAGTGGGCTAGGTGATACATTACATGAATTGTGTATGATACAAATATCTTCGCACGTGGGAAGGAAATGGAACACTACTTTGTATAAAAAGGGTGAATTAGTTGCATAAGTTACTTATTACTAAATTACCATTCAGCAAATACAACAATATATTCCTTTGCACCAAATATATAAGAAATTTAAAAATGTCTACAAAATTGGTAATAATAATTAAATTTCGCAAAAAAATATAAAAAGGAAGCTAATCTCTTAAATCTAATGACCTTCTTTTGTGTTCACAGATTTTTGTTCTGCTCGTCCTTGTGGCCTGTATCTATCTGACTACTGCTGCTTCTACAGATGATTCCTCTACACTTCGAGTTAAAAGAGGCTACGGACACGGAGGTGGTGGTGGCAGCGGAGGTAATTGAAAACACTTTTAGTAAAATTAGTAAATTAACTATTTCCACGTCCTCCTTGGAATTAAAAATGTCTATATTAAACGCTATCTTAGAATTCAAAGAGATTATTTCAAAGCATTTCCTATAACTCGGCCTAATTAATTTTTAATATACTTTCTAAGCCGAATTTACTAATGAACAATTTGTCATGGCGAACTACTACGACGATTTGATCCGCCTTCAGGACCAACTGGAACATGATGGATAACTACTATTTGCAGCGTAGTAAGAAAACAGAATCCTCCCCCATTTCTCTTACAATTACTCAATTTCATTTTAAATTTATATTTTATTTTACTTTAAAATATTATTTTATATTTCAATAAGTAAATTGGTTTTGTAAGAGAAATCGGCATATTTTCGTTTTTCTTATTTCTATGCATATTCAATAAAATACAACATGGACATTTTTGGCTATTTATGTCCCATTATTAGTTAACATTCCTTCTCAAAAACATATTAAGATTACTAAACGTGCATTTACCTTTTGGCATAATTTGTACAAACACAAAGAAGTTATGAATCATTTTTAGACAGTACATTTTCTTCCAAAATGGTGGTAGCTTAGTAGATACAAAAATATGAAATACCTATTTTATTGTTAGCAAAATTCTAATTTGATATCACCAAACTACTTTTTAGATTAATCTAAAATTAACTACCGAATTAACCTATAATAGATAATAGCTCTACCTGTAATTTCTTTTGCCGTTTTGTTAATACAAGTTATACGCAGTACTTAGCATAAGAAAACTTCCCCTTCTTTCAGAGAACGAAATCCTTATCCTTTCATATAATGTAAAACAATTTTAGGTGGTGACGGTGGTAATGGGGGACCAGGCCGCGGTGGTGGTGCTAGAGGACCCGTTTACTTCTGTGGTTATGTTGGAAGCAAAGAGGGAAACAGTATGTCAATTTATTATTTGTCTCCATATAAGTCAATATTCATTTATTATTCACGTAAAGTATATTTATTAGTGCTGGTATTTCATTTGACCGTAGTGATTATACTAATAATATTAATCTATTTTATTTTCAGATTATGGCCATTGAGAATTTGGGAAGTCAGAATTTTTGTACCGTGTAGTGTGTCTGTAGTATAAATGCTAACCGATTGCTGATTAGGGGAGAAATAGAAAAGGATGATATGTTTCCACTTCCGGTCTGGTGAATATACCCAAGAGTAAAATAGTTTTTCATAGTACAGATCTACAACTACATCCACAATTAAGTGGTTATTAATTGTCACCATATCCAAACCAATTGTTTTTCAGTAGTTCATTTTAATCGCTGGATTTCACGTTTTCGAGTGTACTATTTTTGGGATATATAAATGTCCGTAACCTCATGTAAAGAGAATAATAAATTCGGATTTTAGTTAGTAACTACAACTCTTTTGTTTATTACCCCTCATAAAATAATTTCAAAATAATATAACAAAGATTGTTTGGTACCACGCTTTCTTATACCCACTCATTACTTTTGCAAGCTGTAGAATTGTATATTACAAATTACAACCACGGTTGCCAACGTAGTGTAAAATATTAACTTAAAAGCTTAGTTTTAAGCAGTAGGAATTGGCAATATTATTATACACCATTATTTGCTGATCGTGTGGACATATGTGATTTCTAGCCTTTAATATATTCGAATATCCGCCGTCTGGGATAATTAAAATAAAGGAGTCCGTATGCCCAATGCCCATGTGTGTGTGGCAGGTACGCGGGGGGCGATTTCCTCCCCCTTCTTCCCACTACGGAAGCCCCCTAAGCAATATCAGAGTAGGAGTTAATGCATGGGCCTACCCCCAATGATTTTAAAGCTTTCCGCTTGCTTTACCACCCATTTACTCGTATAGACAGCGTGGCCCGCTCGGTACTTTACATGCACAGGGTTTATTTGCCTGGAAAAATGCGATTTTAATAGGAAAAATATGGAAAAATTATAATTGTTTTTGTAAATTTTTTAAAAATATTCTTAATAACTACATTACATGAAATATTATCAAAATAATAAAACTGCCAAGCCACTGTATACAGCCCGCCCGAGTGAGTGTATTGCTGCATAATTACGACAAATAACCTTATAAATAGTAGATAGAAATGTTTAGGTTATAAAATCTATGGCAAAAATCAAAAATAAAATCAATTTTGGTGTTTCTATGGAAATATTCACAAAATTAAGTGAAACAAATTTTGATTATTATATACACAATAATCA
>JAQFYC010004179.1:0-18028 GCA_034694165.1 Tomocerus mixtus | reverse complement strand
CTTCCGAGTATGTTGACAGAATAAAAACACATTTCGTCTTCACATCTTGCAAATATTCAGGCTCCACTGATTTGAGGTTCATAATCTTCGTTCTGATGTTGATTAGAGTCAGATCCCTGGCCAATCTTCGACACAAATTCTGAAAAACAACAACAAAAGATATTTGTCAGCCTTTAACAACCAATTCTGAATTCTGAACAAAATTATCCAAAATTAAAATTTTCAATGATCAATTTTTGATTTTTGTAAATATATAAATTTTACCTCAGATGTCCCAGTTTGTGTCCCGTAAAACAGGTGCATATCAAAAAGAGGTTCATCTTCGATTATGGCGTATTCCTCATCCCCCGTTTTTTGTGGCCAGAGCAAATAAAATGATGATAGAACAATGAAAACTATTGACTCTACAACGAAGTACGAATAATTTACAATCCCTTTACCCACTTCCAGCAACTTCTGGATGATTTTCATCAACATTTCGCCAATTTATCAAATGTTGATCTTGACACTTGATTATGTCATTGGCAAAATAATCGACAGTTGACAATTGGTAGTTATTTTCTGATTGTGATTGCTGATTGCGATCTTGCAGTTTTTTCGTTTTAAATATTGTTTTCCGGCTAAGAAATCCATGCAGTGATTTTAAAAGTTGGCGCGTCGGGTTTTATTTGCAAGGAATCCAACGCATCTTTTCTCCTTCTAATTTTCCCATGCAGAAAATTATTTCCAGGGATTTCCTTTGCGAAAATCATGATTTGAGAAGATTGCGTTGCAAATTGTGTATTGAAAACGTGATTGGCATACAGATTTGACACAGATGCAATGCATAGTTCATAGTTTTCTTGGTTGTTTAAATGTTCTCAGGTGAACAGTAGTGAAAAGACGTAAATAGAACGGAGAACGGGAGTTCTTGTTGCATAAAAAATGTTGTGTGAAATATTGTGAATGGATTATCGTGGGGGAACGCATGCGAAAGGAGACCATGCCTATCGATCGATTCTCTTCTGCTGGAGACCTAGATTCAATTCATTGACGTACACATGCATTTCCTCATTAGCTATTCTCCTCTGTTTACTAACTGTCTTCGGAAAGAGTCTCCTAAACACTAAAATCTAATCGCTCCACTCCAATTACACGCAACAGACCCGAAAATATAACACGCAACGAAGAATACTCAATCTCGGAACACATAAATCTCATCAATTGCTCCAATTTCAATTATTTAAACTCAAATCCTGGAGAAACTACGTAGAAATGCATGGGAGTTGCTAGAAAAGTAGAAATAGTGCTTATGATAAGCTGTAAGCCCGCCTTAAGAACGGAAAAACGAATAAAAAAGTTTTTTAAATCACTCGTAAGCGACTGTAGACTGTAAAAAATAGTCTGAAAATTGATCTTTGACCTTAAAACCTTACCTTAACCTTTTAGAAAATAATCTTGCTCCAGGTTCAAAGGAAAATCGATTCCAGGTTCAAAATTGAATATTCCGGAGAAATTTTCTTCAATGTGCTATAGAAAAAATATATATTCCTCGACATCGTAGAGATTTTCTTTAAGAGAAAATAATAAGAGATTTTTAGAAAATATGACGAGTTTAGAAAAAATGATCTTGCTGCTGTCGATTTTAATTTACACGGCGGAAGGAGTGACGAAAACAGTTTTCGACGGAATGTGCCCGGTGCCACAGTGCTATTGTGGATTAGATATTAAGGGAAGGTTAGAGGTCAGTTGCAAGAATTCCGGACTGAAGGAAGTTCCGACGACGAGAATTTCTCCGGATATCGAAGTAATCCGTATTATACCCACTTCCGGGTACAATGATATCCAGATTGGAAGATACTTCAGGCAGTTCAGAAAAATTGAAGAAATTCATGTCGTAAGTAAACAGTCCAGAAATATTTCATGTTAAGGAGAGGACCAAATTGAGTACCATTAAGCACAATAAGAGATATATGGTGCAAATTATTATACTTGAATAATTGGATAACCCTAAAAGAATATTTTTTTCTGAAAATGTCAAAAATTGCGCATTTTCTGTATATGATTCCGGTATAAGGGATAATGGAACGTTAGATCGCATATGTTGTTACCTGTAAAATGCCTATAACTGGCTATTTAATGTGAACACATTTTTTACTAATTCCTAGTCTGAGAGACGCTTATAGTAAATTGAATTTTTTAACTTATTCAACTACAATTTAAATATTTTAGTCTATCCTGTAATTGCATGCTTAATATAATTAAATAGTTAATGTGAAAGTGTATAAGGATTATTAAAAATGTAGATTTTTAATTGTGGAACAATATATTTTTTTATATATTTTTAATATATTTAATAGTAATTTATTGACTGCACATCAGTGCAAGCAATGCACATGTTAATGGGTACTTATATAGGAATTACTTTATAAGTACTTATATAAGACAGAGCTGAGTTAAGCTCCGTCCCACAAAAAATTCTGTTTTCCCCACTCTCCATTATTTGAAACCCTCCTTAACGAGAAATTTTATTTGTACTTAACAATGGAATATTAACTGAACTTTTATTTCTAATACATTTATAATACCTATTAGGTGAGCAGCAACGTTGAAAATCTGGGGGTGGGTAATTTTTGGGGTGTGACATCCCTGAAGCTGCTGAATCTAACAAGGAATAGAATCGATCACATAACGGACACAAACTTCCAAGGACTAAGCAACCTGAACACACTTTCGCTCTCGAACAATCGCATCGACTCCTTTGTCTCGGAAAGTTTTAAGTTTTTGACAAAGTTGAAAATTCTTGACTTGTCACGAAACAGAATAACGAAGTTGGTGGAGCGGATGTTCTACAACCTCCACATGCTCGAAGTTCTCAATTTAAGCAACAACAACGTCAAAGATTTGAATTCGGATGTCTTCAGAGATATTTGGCGACTCAAGGAATTTCGCTGCAGAAGTTGTGCAATTTACAGAGTTGATCCACTTCTATACACTCTGCTCCCCGATCTAAAGGTATTCTATTTTATATTTTGCTAATAATGCTAGAATATTAAATACACATTGAGAACTCACTTTATAATATGTACTTGTCTGTCCACTGTCCGTCGGTCCGTGGGTGCCGTAGCTGCAACTTTCGAAACGTTCAACTTTTTCGAATTTTGTTTTCGGAGGTTGCTAAATCAGGTTCTAACCCCCACGGAGTTTTGGCCACGCCCACCTATTTTTTAAACAGGAACATTTATAATGAGTAATGACAATGACAAGTGGGGTATTACCGGAAGGATATTGACGCAAGGAGTCCAAATATGGCCCTATTTAGCTCAACCACTTAACTACATCCGTTTTGCAATTGTTTATTAATTAAGTGGTTGAGAAAGGTACATTGTCTGTTTATCCGTCTGTCCATGGACACAATAGCATAATATGACAGAGTTGACAGAGTTGAGTAGAGTTGATTGAGTTTGTGTATAGCCATAATGATAAAGGTTCAGTTTGTTAATGGACCATATCGACCACACCCCCACGGAACTATGGCCACGCCCATCAAATTATTTAGTAGGAACAGATGGAAAATAAATGCAGTATCATTAAAAAGCTGATGACGCCAGGAATACAACTATGAATCTCAATTTTCCCCAGACGTGGGGCATTGACATATTTCACGATAATTCATTACTAGATGCTTTAATATGCCATTTTAATCAACGAAACTGGCACTACACTACACTAACCCATTTAGTTACATCCGTCTTACAGCAGTTTATTTTTTAAAATTTGAAATATCCAAACCAATAAGCTAAATAATTAATTTCCGTTGTAGATTTTGGATTTGACCGAAAACCAGATATCTGTCATAAGTCCGCAAGAGTTCAGGCACCTTCGCCGTCTGGATGAACTGTATCTGGACAAAAATAAGATTAGAGCCCTGACCGAAGATTCATTTTCCTCCACAAAAGTTCGTCACTTGTCCATGCGTCACAATAAACTGCGAGAAATCGACGGAAATGCATTTTTGAACAGCTCGGTGAACACTTTGGATGTGTCCCATAACGAATTGACGACAATGAACAAGATGATATTTATTGACATCAAAGGGAACCTGACGAAGCTGGACTTGTCCTACAACCCCAAATTGAAAGTGAACACGTTGATGATAATTTTGACGGAGAATATTCGCTATTTGAAACATTTGAATATCGCTTACAACAACTACCGAGACCTGCCCTTGGACCTGTTCGAAGATCTGCACCACCTGACACATTTGAATCTGAGTCACAATAAACTGAACAACACATTCGCAGCCCAGTACAACAGTCTCTACCAACTGCAAGTCATCGATCTCAGCTATAATGAATTCAAAGGGTTCGAAAATGATGTATTAGTAAAATTCGACAGGATGAACAGCATACGAGAAGTGAGGATCGAAGGGAACCCTTTTTCATGTGACCTTTGTCACATCACTCAGCTAATGCGCTTTGTAAAAGACAGCGCGCTTTTCAACAAGGCCTGTACCCAACCAGCAGGTCAGATTTTAATTTTTGAACATTTTTATTCCCCCAAAACATTTTTATTCCCCCAAAACCTTTTAAAATTTCATTCTACATACTTTTGCTAAAAAATGCCAAAAAATTCTGCACATATTCCTATTTTTGTTTTAAAAGGTAAGGTTTTTTTTTATCATTTTTCATATTATTTTACATTTAAATATTTTTTGCAGATCAGGCAACAGTCGACGCTACAGTTTGTGAGTTTTCATTTATTTTCGCTCTTTATTTTTAGTTTTTTTTGCATAGCATGTCAGGGAAATTCCACTACATTTTATTTGTTTTACCGTGAAACATTAATCCTGTCCATTTCTGTCGTATTAATAACAATTGGATTGTACGTTGGAAATTGTGTAGGGCTTTCTCCTCAAGAATTTCTTAACAATTAAAGAAGATTTAATTTAAACGTATTTTAGGACTTTCCCCATAACAAAAGTTGTTTTAACAAGATTTTAGAACTTCCTTTGTGATTAAAGTAAATTCGACCGATTTTCTCAATTATTTAAGCATTTTTAAGGCTTTCTCCATAATTAAAGCATTTTTAAAAGGTGTTAGGGCTTTCTCCGTAATGTAATGCAAGTATATAAACCTAAAACTGTTTTAATTTTAGGATTGGCTCCGACTTAAGAGTTTTTAGGACTTTCCCCATATTTAAGTACAAACCGAATTAGGAACTTTCTCCAAAATCTAACCGTAGAACTTTCTCCATAATAAATGTTTATTTTGATTAGCTCCGGCCTGTCTTCGATGTCAGAGTCCCCGTCGTCTCCGACATCGGACGGTGATAACGCTGGAGGAGTCTGACTTGGAATGGTGTAAGGACGAAGATTCGTCTTCGTTTTTTTTCGGGGAGGACTCCCGGCTAGGGATCTTCCTGATAATTGGACTGTTATTCCTAATAGTAATATTGATAACTGGAGGGATTTTACTTCGGCTCAACTGGCACACTGCTCACTACTACACAAACGAGGACAAAATGGAATACAGCGATAGCAAGTATTACGCCACCATCAACGGAACCCACAAGAAAATGGTCTCCACCATCGACCAAGAGTTCGAGGTCAATTTCTATCCCGATGTCGATAGGTAGGACTAATTAATATAAATACCTTTTCCCAATTATTACTGTTGTTCTCAAGAAAACTAATGTTCAATTCAATGTTCACTAACTATTCCGTTAACGGTTAACAAATTATTTAATTTTTAAGAATTATATTGGGGGGAGTCACATTGCGTGAAATTTGTGATTTCGCAATATGTACACACAAATTGCGAAATCAGAAAATTTCCCGAAATGTGAAACCCTTAATTGTATGTAATTTTAGTTTTTGAATTTTTCGTGCTTTTCTTTTTTACTCTTTTTTTCACACCGTGTATTGTATGTGTATACTCGTATACTATTGTATTGTAAGTAATTTATATACAAGTTATTAAAATATTTGTTAAAAATAGCGATAGGAAATATAAAGAACCAATGTTGACTGTTGGCCATTGTTAGTAACAATTATTATGATAGAGATTGTATTATCAGTTGACAAAATTGAACCAGGGTTCAAATTATGCAATGCAATGAATAGAAATAAGAAAAATAACCTTTTTTAAAACGGAAGTGTGCTAAAAATTTGTTAACGATGTTTTCCATGCCAAATATAATTATAAACAGGGTTCCGGTATTTCCTTTGCGAATTCATACTTGGATTCCCAATTCCCATCCCATAAATGTTAGTTAAAATTGAGAAAATCAACTTCCCAGAGGAAAGAAAGTGGTAATATTGTTCGTGGTGCAGACAATTTCCCTGTATAAATTAAACTTAATTTTTAATTACTGTGGGAAAATAGGTAGCTTTTATCTCCATGTACCGAAACCCTGTTTGTAAAGGAGCTGATTGTCATATTGTATATTGTATTATAGAACCTTTACTGTTATTAATGCTATTTATGCAATAATTGTATAATATTATGCAGTGCTTCAGTATTTCTAATGTGTTATCGAAGAAATGTCGGTATTTAGAAAATCAAAGTATATTCCCAGTGGGAAGTGGGCAAATTAACTGATTACTGTCCACATTCCCAAAAGTATAATTAAAAATTCAATTTCAATCTTTGGGAAGTGTGAAGCTTTACTTTAATGAAACCCTGTTTATAGTTGATTGTTAAATTATGAATCGCGTATTGCTAACAAGTATAGAATACTAGATAATATAAGCAGAGTTTGGGTTGGGTATTCTCCTTTTTGTATCGAAATGCATTTATGAAATCTGGAAAGATTCACAGTGGGAATTGTAAAGTGGGGAGGTTAACGGGGAAATGGGAAGATTCACAGTGGGAATATGGAAAAATTGTTTACGCTGGTGCAAATAATTTGTTCCGCACCTTCTGAGCTCAATTAAAAAGTCCTTGGGAAGTGGGAATTACTTCGTAAATAGCGAAACCCTGTTTATAAACTAGTTGATTGTTAAATTGTAAGTCGTTTATTGCTATTAAGAAGATAATTGTAAATATTTAGTACCTTACGCAAAACCGACAACAAAAAAAAATGTTGTCAAATGTGAAATCGATGTTATGTTTGATTAGTTTGATTGGAATGGAAAATGAGGTCTAGTCTGATTGGGAGGAAATGGAAAAGCGTTTCGCGTAGCTTTCAAAATAAAAGTCAGCGTTTGAGGTGGAATAGTTCCACTGTGGCAATATTCCCAAATTCCCAGTGTGGAATGGTTCATTTTTTGGGGAAATAAGTGGGAAGGTTGTGGGAAAATTAGAATTCACGCAATTATTAAAGTTAACCATAACCTTCTGACTTCCCATGGGAATTTTCGCAATCATCCCGGACGTCCAAATATGGGTGGGAAGTGGGATATGCCGAAACACTGAATAAACTCATGACGGTCTGTAATGCGCAATGTAAACTGTAAAACTAAAATGAAAAAATGACTCAAAAAATGCCCCGATTTTGAAAGAATGCGAATACTCAAAAAAAGTACCAAAAATTATAAAGTCCGATCTCGTACAATGAAACTACTAACTACAATTAAACTAATTAACTATATACTACAATTAGATAAGTAATAAAACTTGTTCAACTGCTAATGTTACAATTAATTAGTGAGTAACAACTACTGGGATAGATTCTAGATAAATAGGCGATAGATAGTATCATTACATTACAATATTATTATTGTAGACTATAGCCAATCGTATTTAAATAACTATAAATATAAATACAGCAACAATCTACAATTAAAACGTACATAACATAACTACCTAATACATAAATACACATTCAATCTGTAGACTGTCTATACGTGAGATTAATAAAATAAATACCCTAGCTCCTATTCGTTAACTATAAAATGACTATTTAATTACATATCTTAATTTTCGCATGTTAGAACACACATTTCCGGAAAAATATTTTGCGTGCCGTGAAAATGTCGGAATTATTAATATAATTCATTAATTTCGCTTCAATTATGTGCTATGAGGCTGAATGAATGTTTAAAGAGATAAAATAATTCTCGCTAATTACAATACATATTATTAAAGTCCAGTCCATTCCAAGGAAGTGTAATCTGCAACGTGTAACTTGCGCACACGATTTTAATATTATTAATTACATTATAATTACTATATGTTTTGTTATTTTAATCCCTTTGCACATTCTGCAACCGCAACGCGTCATAACATTTAGAATTTTGTCGATAAAATGTGTCGTACACTGATAAGGTGATAAACTTGAAAAAGTCACGGTCGTCCAATGCATACGTGCTTTACTTGAAATGGAAATGCAAACCACTAGATGTGGAATTAATTAAAATTAAAACCAAGTAAGCAAATAAGCCTCCCGTATAGATAACTAATATTCAGGATTGCAGAAATGAGAGTAGAGTTAAAAACTACATTATATTATATTCTATTGCAAATTGCAATACTCAAAAGTTACACACGGACTCTGACCTGATTCAAATTTCAAAATATCCATCCAAATCTAAATGACGGTGCAAGCGGTTGTTACTTTTACATGACAGGGTCAATAGAGACAGATAACAGTGATGATAATCAACAGATATACATAACTAACCTTTGCCAATTGTGGAGCGAACAATAATTAATAATTAATCTCAATTATTAATCAGACCATTGCATTATATAAATTATCCGAATCCGAAAGCATTGATATGATGATTTTCAATGAAAACCGAGTTTATCAACCAATCACAATGTCACAAACTATATAGGACTATTATTTATGAATACTTATCCATGTGTGACAGGATTTCCAATAAAATAAATAAATTACAATAATATTAGCGGAGTTTGCTTACATGCTTACAAAAGGATACCAGCTGTACTTTAAGTATACTTTTTTCATTTATATAATTGGCAATCTAGGTTAGTATTCCTTACTTTATGTGAGTTTGGACCCGAGTCCGACCATCTTATGTTCTCATGTGTGGGTCTGTCGAAGAATAAATACAATACAATACAATACAATAATGGATAACTAGTAACTAGCAGGAAAAGTAGTGAAAGAAATGGGGCTATTCCAGTTTTACCAATATAAAATACCTAAAATTATATTTTTAAGCAATCAAGTTAAGGTATCTTGAACAACTCTATGCACATTTTCACCAATATTAACTTTGGTTAATCTAAATGAGTTTTACTAGGTAGCTACTAAATGAATGTAATAATATATGGTAAAGTAATTTATACACATGATGCTTTTATATAGAAATGAATTTTAGGTAGGTATCTTAATAAATTTTAGGCATTTCAAGGATTTTAGATATCCCCAGGAATTTTATCGCAAAAGTACCTAAATAAATTATGAGTTTTAGATAAATGAGTTTTATAGCTGACGTAATTTTAAATATTTAAATGAGTTGTAGGTAACTCAAAATTAAGTATCTCAAAGAATTTCGAGCAATTTATTATTTTAAATCTCTGTAATGGTGTACCTAGTCATGATATAATTTTATTTTAAGTTTTGGAACTGAGGACGCCTATATTAGCTATACACCACCATTTCCCAACACAGGTAATGTCTTAAGAGTATTTTTGTTCTTTATCCTCGAAATCCAAGAAAAATTTGCATTAACATGAGCTTCTATAGTTTTCTTATGTTTTAGGCTTCAAACTGACAAAAATAAAAGTTTGCTCTCCGGACGATTATTTGGGCCTCATATCAAAAATTGGGACCCCGTCCGTAAGTGGTAAGAGAGTTTGCCATCACCTCACACGATACAAAGTAGCCTTCTGGAGCGCATGCCCTATAAATAGATAATATAATGGCAAATTCAATTTTGGCAAAATAAATAAATGGCAAATAATAAATTGTTAGGCTATTTTAGTCACATTTGAGGGCCCGGAGAGCTGAAGTTACGATTACGATCCTGAGGATAACCGCTACTAAACTAAACATGCATAACCGTATTATATATTAAAGATAAATGTCTTGAGTTTACTAGCATTAATTATTACCGTTGAGATGATAATAATTATTGTATAAAACTGGAGCAATTTTGAAAATTATATTTTTTAATAATCTATTGAATGAGCAGCTATTTAATTAAAATGTATAAATATTATAATTCCTACACATTTTAACTTTTCACTTGTAACATTATCATCTTTGGTATTTTTCCCATTATTGGACAGTCATATTCATCATTATTTCATAATAGTTAGTGTACTTGTATAGTAATACATATACAAATTGAATTGATAACATTATACGATACGTGAGATTCTAAAACATAGTGAGTCCATGCAGTCTCTACTTTTATTACCATTTATAATTGCACAGGCAGTAAACAGTAAATAGTAATTATTTTTCCCAGTGAAAACTGTTGTATTATTTTTCGTGCAAGTTTCATTATTATAATAATGTGTATATATGAGTAGGGTGTATTTAGGAGGAAGAGAAAGGGCGAACCATCTTAAAAATAACAACAGAAATCGATGATAGTTTATAAATTAGAGTAAAACAGTAAAACATGGAAAAGGCGGGACCTTAATGACAAACGTAAACTGACTCCTCCATTAAGTCAATCAATAATATTCTTCAGAGTCCTTTTCCTAAAAATTAATACAGTGCATTCTGCCTAAAAGGAAATTTCTCCGCAAGGCTTTTACTAGTAACAATTTTTAGATAGTATTTTTGGTTTATCTGTAACAAATCTAGCACGGACCGAAAAGCGTAAAATATATTTACTATAAGGAATTTCATAATACGGAAAATATTCCTAATAAGGAACAGGGTTTCGAGTGTCAGTAGCACTAAAAAGCAAAAATGGACATAAAGATTCCGTTTTATACCAAATCGCCCAATAAAAAACCGATTTTTCCTAAATTTTCTGTCTGATAAACTTTTATAAAGCATTTTACAAAGCTTTGCAATATTTTTGTAACAAGTTATTATTATTTATCAGGGATTTCCCTATAAAAGGGAAATAAGTTAGTAAAATTTTACCTTAGAACTCCTTATTGAGCAGAATGCACTGTATTTTCTCTTTTCTAGACCATTTTTGTGAACGTGCTATTAATGAAGATTAAGTTTAAGTTTTAAATAAATGAGCGGCTGGTAATTGAAAGTCGGTTGATGTTTTCGGTTGGTTTGTAGAAAAGAGACGGAGATTTGATTTTGAGTATTTATTTTTAGACTACCTTTTTACATACATTTCGAATGTGGATCATGACTCTGTAAATATGTTTCATGATTTCCATTTCAGCCTCGAACAAGGTAAAGACTCGATAAGGCAAATTAAATTTGGCGGCCAGTATTTTGGAGCGGGATACCACGTGGCGGAGGTTACTTTGAGGCATGGTGGGGAAGAGGTGGTGCTCGATTTGGTAGTTGAGGAGAATGGTGAACCAATCGGTGAAGAAGTTGTTACTGCAGTTGGCCGTGTGCTTGGTGCAGTACTCCACCCAGTGGGCGGGTTCGTTTGCAGTCGGCAGGTGGGTGTGGTTCAGGCTAAAGTTGTTCAGCAAGTACCAGCCCATCACTATCTTAGCCAGCACGTAGGGGCCGATCCCAATCGCGGGGATCGCTATCGCGTAGTGCACCATCAGCGCTATCACTTCGTCTATGAAACCATGCTGCAGAATCCAAATTGGAGACAACACGAAAGATGCAATCGGAATGTACGTCGCCAACGTCAGAGGCATCAACACGAAAAACTAAACAAAAATTCACAAAATATGTACTTTTAACAATTTACATTTTGGAATTTCTACTTATTAAAAATGTATTTTCATTAAAAACATTAATTTTTGAAGGGGACGTAAATTTGTATACAAAATATTCATTTTTCCCACATTTTTAATGCATCGGCGCGAAGTGCAAATATTCAAAACTTTTGGATACATTACAATAGACAAATAAATAAATATATTTATTCAATCTTCAATAATGTTAGGAACTGGGGCAGTGTACCAGTACTGATGCCAAAAGATAGTAATTTTTACAAGAGGCATGGATTTGTATACAAAATATTTATTTTTCCCGCCGTTTTTCAAGCACGGGAAAATTTTGTACACAAAAACCTTGAGTATTTTAAATATTATTTTTAGAAACTTTTAGAAGTTTTCAAAATAACAAACTATAATTTTTACGAGGGAAAAGTATTTGGATACATCATATTTATGTTTTTCATCATTTTCAAAAATCCTGCTTCCTTTTTATTAAATAAGAATTGGCAATGCAAGATAATAATACATAAATTGCATGGCCCTACTGACTAACTAACTTAATAACTTAATTCGTGATTTCCTATTTTTCGGGATTCTCCTAAATCCTAAAAAAGTTGAGTAGGGCCAGTGCCACAGGCCTATTTACGATACGAAGTAAATAACTAAATACTGTGGAACATTTTAACATTCATTTGTGTGTCATGCATGGAATGAAAGCTACAATCTAACTTTTAACAAATATCTGTACATAGGATGTGTACTCTCTACTGGATACAGGGTACGTGGTAATAGAGTGTGAAAATCCCATTATTTTTTTAACGTTGGAAACCGTGAGAAATATCAACTACCTTAAAATTATGTACCCAAAGTACCCATTGGAAAAATGTGAACTGCATAAGCTTATTGTGTTCAATAAAATCTCAAGTATACGTATGTATGGAATAGCTTGGTAAATACCCACCCAATGCCCAACATACATTCCCATTCTTAATGAAGGGAAAAATTTTAATGCAGTAATTGCTAATAAGCAGGCAAAGCAGGTTGGTACTATATTATTACTTTTTTCCACAGGGTTAAATACACTGCTGCTGATGCGAAACTATTTCCATGCGTTCATTGTCCATTGACAGAAAAGAACAGGTCTTGTCAAACCAGAACTAGTTTCGAAGCAGCTGCTTTCTGCCGGCATTTCAAAACATGGGAAATCAACCAATTGACAGTGTCATTGTCTGTTTGACTTTGACATTACAATGATAAGTACGAAAGAGCAAATGTAATTTTTGTCTTAGTAAGTTTCCTGGGGAAATGTTATAAAATCTCAATGTTCGTTATGAAAAATGTTTGTTTGCAACATTGTTTTGGGAAATGACGAAATGGGTTCTTCAAATAGTCAAGATGGAATTGTTTACCTGATTTCTGAGGAACCAATTATTTTGCCAGACGCTCTTTGGGTCAGTAATGCACTCTTCATACGCGGCGAGAATGGGCATGAGCTCCATGTCAGTATCGTGGCCAATTCGCTGGGGCATTGCGTGATGTCTTGCATGCTTCTGTACCCACCATTTAGCCGACATGCTCATGAAAAGGCCTAAAAATAGAATATTTACAGAATAATTAAACTAAAAATTGATAAAAACTACAAACGTGGAAACAAACTTTTCAAATAACTTGAGAAAAGTAAAATATTTTTTAGCATGGGGGAAAAAATTAGAAATTTTTGAAAAACCTCGTACCAAAGAAAATGTTTTGAAGAAACTTGTCATATTTAGGGATGCCGGTGATGGAATTGTGTCCGCCTTCGTGCTGAAGGAGCCCAGATCGTCCCATTCCCAGTCCAACCATTCCGATACCAATTGCTTTGATAAAATAGCCTTCATAATTTCTGATGAAATACGCCCCTAGAACGAACCAGGTGAGGATTTCTACTAGGACACATGCATTATACATATAATTTGGTTTAAATAAGCCTTCTGCTTCCACTTCCTTAAATAACTTCATATATTCTGACGTCATCTCGTCATGTAGCTTCTTTTTTTCTGCCGAAATGTCATCTTCAATACAAAATACAAAAATATCGCAAAATTAATTAACTTTTATAATTTATTTTTTGAAAACTGATGCAAAAAATACTTAAGACTAAGAAAAATAAGTCAAAAAATGTTTTCTTACAGTCCTCAAGTGTGGCAGGTCTTCTATCAAAAGATTTTAGAAGTAGATTAACTTTATTCATTGACCTATTGTGAAATTGTAGTATGGGGATTGTAGCATCCTCCCCCTTAGCACAATAATACTCAATCACATCACCTCCAGGGTGTTTGGGAATGAACTTCGTCACATCGTACATAAATCCATCGTACAAGATCTCCTTTTTCTTTTCTTCCTTCTCCTTATTCTTATCCATCTTAAACACAAATGAAAAAATATTATAAATCTGCTTTATAAATAAGCAATCAAACAATTAGAGTCCTTTCGCAAAAAAATCCAGGAAAAAACTCAAACTCTACGACATGCAAAGTTTACAGATTTTCCTTTTCAAGCAACAACTTCATTTAGGAAAATCAGTTAACAACTATTTTGCGTGTTTTCACACATACCTATATACTCTGCTCATTTATCTCTATCTTTATTTATCATTATATGAAAGAAACTTTATCATTTGAGGTTATCACGCTATTATCAATTTATTCATGCAACTCAATTATTCACATTTATTTAATATTTTATTATCTAATATTTATTTTATCAATCTAGAGCAATTTTAAGCTACAGTTTCCTGCTTAAAAAGTTACTGAGCAACTCCCTGAATATTTTATTACTATACTACTATACTATACTGATTAAATGACGCTTAGAAATGGGATCATTGAAAAATCATTGAAAAATCATTGAAAAATCATTGAATTGAATAGGGAAATAAATGAAAAATATGATATTTGTAGTTACAGTAAAAAATGAAACAAAATGAAATAAGTAAGAGAAGAAATGCAAATAGGGATAATAAACGTGATATAAATTAAATAAATTGAAATACGTGGAGTAAAAATGAAAAAAAGAAAAATATAAAATAGTAGGTTAAACAAATTAAGACCAAATGTGGCGACCTTCTAAATATTTACTTAAATTTTTCACTTCAAAATTCAAAAAATACCATTTTTTCTTATTTTAGTAAAAATACTTTACATGCAATCTGTTCCCAGTGTATAGCATAATGCATTATAAAGCGGCTAGACAGTGCAATCGACAGTTTTCCAGGATTAATTTATTAGCGCTGGACAAGAGGCTTACGTTTACGTTACGTTATGTTAGTTTCGCTTTTCGCTTGCGTTTGTGAAGAGAAAATAGAAGGATATCAATATCTACGTCAACAAAGTGTCATGTATCCATGAATAATTTATCATTTCCAGGATCAAGAGATGCAAACAGAAAATATCCAGGATAAAAAAGAGAATATAATTTGTGTAAATTATAAGTTGGGAATAAAAGTTGACGAAAAGAAGGACAAAGACAAACGATGCAAGAAATGGCGTAGATTGTAGATCAAAAATTGTCAGTGTGCCAAAACAGAAAAAAATCCATTAAAATAAATATTTAGAGTGCACCGGACTGGAACTGGAGATTAGCTTAGCGTTCCATTTATACTACGTTGCATTACATTTTATTTTCTACTGTAACTTCTAACTTCATGGAGAACAAGCGAGAAAGGGAATGGAAGGCGAAAATCGATACACTAGACTACGACTACACGCTACTCTTACTGGAAACGGGAAATTGGTTGGTTAAGCTAAAAGTACTAAAATCGATACACACATTGTGAATTAAATGTCAAAGGAATCAAAATCAATGCGCTTTTCTTTCTCCAGAGTTTTTGTTTTGTTTTATGAAAAGAAAAGTCACTTGTCACTAAACAAAACAAAGAATAAAATTGGAAGACTGGACAAATGACGACAGAAATAGAGTTCAAAAACATTTTATCATTACCTTGAGTTTAAGTTGAGTTTATGTAGAGGTTTTTAGACTAGAGAAAATCACGGGGAACGGAGAACGAAACAAGACCGACTGGAGAACTACTGGAACTGTGAACTGGAACTGGCTGGAGCTGAGTTAGCAGAGCTACGAGCAACTGCCAAGGAAAGACTGCAATGCGAAATATCCAGCAAAAAAGACTCCTGTCCTGTCTACTCCACACACTCCTTTTCTGTGTGTACGTGTAAGTGTAGCGTGTAGTGTAGAAGAGTGCTGGAGATACTGGAGTATTCTGGAGCTGGAGAGCTCCACTTCAATATAAGCTACGTACACTAATATATGAGCAATGAAGGTTTGAGAGGAAAAGTCAGAGTCACTTGCACTCGCACTCTGATGTTCGACCGGCTGACTGTACCTACTTATAATATTATACTGGAGTGGATTTTACTTGCTTTGCTGGATAACTGGAATGGAATCCTGGAGGAACACAAAAATAGATACAACGCATGCAAAATGTATTAAGAAATTTTGATTTTGTGGGGCTTCCTCAATTTTCTTCTGAATTGCCCACTGGAGATTTGATTTTTCTGGTTTTGTTATTCTGTTACTGGAAAAGTGTGCACTGAAAAATCTGGGGCCTGTTTTACCAACTCACATAAATTGTTTTTGTTTTTGAAAATTGCTAATTGAATTGAAAAGCCTAGCAGCGGCAATTTCTGATGGCCAATCGCTATTTTGTAACTTGTTACATAAATATACTGATAAAACAAAACTGGATAATTGTTCACTGGAGAATCTGGGGCCTATTTTACAACATCACAGAAAATTGTTTAGCCGCTATTATTTTTCCGTTGTTCTTTCATATTCCATGGCTTTACTTACAGGAAACAGAAAATATTTACTAACGCTTAATTCCTTTTGTAAATAGTGTAGTCTGGAAGTCTGGAGCTGCACTGCACTGGAAACTTTATACTGTTACTGGAGAATGAGAACTGAGCGGAAGGGGAGACCCTATCTGCAAATACAAGCCGCCGGGAGGAGCAAAAAGCTTACGTAAGTTAGGGTACGAAGCAGATCACGGCAGAAAGAAGACAGAAAGATCAGACAATGCAATACAATGGAATAAACTTTAGTAAACTTTTGGTTCACGTTGACTTTGACTCCTCTTTTCTGTGCTACCTCTAATCCTATATATAACTCTAAACTTTAAACTATTAAGTAAGTAGGTATCTATTTAAATAGAAAGATATAAAGAGATGAGAACATCTTTACGTTGTTGTGCAGTTCTGTTCTAATAAAGCTATTGTAGTCTAACAGTCTGTAAAATTATATATTATCTAAATCTCTACTTATTTTTATATAGAGCAGAATGCAGAAGCACCAGCTTCTCATCTCGCTCGTATGATGATGATGATCTGTAGCAAGTGGAGTTAGTTAGCGAATATCTACAGGGTGGTTCATATCTATTGCCATTTAGAATTAACCGATGCCCTATATATCGTCAATTTTTTAAATATTTCTCATTTCTCACTAAACTACCGGTTTTGTTGATGAAAATATATAATAGCATATTAGAGACATTGTTACTAATTCCCCACAAAATCTCACATTACCATTTTAGAAAATTATTTCATTTTGATTGCTTTCCATATTAATAAATCTCTCTTACACTATATTTGAGATTTTTAGAATCCAATTCTATTTTTTAATTGAAATTAGCAATAAATGGGAAATACCCTGTATATGAGATGAGGCTGAGGTAATAATGCTTTTTGTATTGTAGTTTACGTATAGTATGTAGTGTGTAAAAAGGATGAAGTAAAAAGATTCCAATCGAAAGTCAAGTCAAGTCAAGAGATGATCATGCCATAACCATGCCATTCTTTGCCATGCGATTCGATGGCATGCCATGCCATCCAAAGCCAAAAGCAACGAAGCCAACGAAGCCAGAGCAGAGCAGACACACACAGACAGACTTGAATAGAAAACCTGTTTTTTACTGTCAGTTGTGAGAAAATGGACTTTGAACTGTTTAAACATCATTTTCATTCTGGATCTCCATCCGGCTAATTACATACACAAACAGAACACAACGCTAAACATTTATTATTATAGTGATGTGATGGACATGTTAGAATATGGCCCTGATTTCCTCTGCAAAAATGCATTTTCCTTCCCGTAACACTTAGGATTAAATAATGTATAATAATTACTCATGGGAAAACTTAAACCAAAGGGTAAAAGAACTATTTAGTCCGTTTGTACTACATCACACTTGTAACTTTTAGGTTTGGCGATCCGATCCGATCCGATCCCAGCCCCTTCCAAAATCCTAACGATCCGAT
>JAQFYC010004178.1:0-18040 GCA_034694165.1 Tomocerus mixtus | reverse complement strand
AAGATGTAGGATGTAGAGAGAGTGCGAAAGAGTGTCCCAAGGTACGAATCCGTCATCATCAACAAAAGCCAAACTAAAAGGAAGAGCCTCTTACTTAAAGTTAAACTTTTAGTAGATGGCCTGTGTGTAGGCTCTGTGTGTAGGTACGTAGGTTAGGTACATGGCGTGACTCGTAGGAAATTCTCTTGTGATTTTGTCTATGATGTGATGTGATGTGAATGTTGTCCAAGAATAAGGAAGAGGAGAAGTCGCCTTTAACTCTGAACTGGAGTGACATGACAGAGGAGAGAGAATGTTCAAAGGCTATGGCATATTGGTGTCTTTGTTAAGATATATGTATACATATACGTAGTACATATAAGTGTAACTGTGTGCCTGAAAGGAAATGAAATGGATGAAAAGCGTGAAAACTCTCGCCGGAAACCTTAGCCACTCTTTAGCATAGAATGCCCGGAATTTCGGAAACAAATCCGTCACTCCACTACTCCCTTGTACAATGTAATCTTCTCTCTCAAGATCTGTCTTTGCCTTCGGCCTCCATTTCCATTCTCTCTCCTCTTCCTCCACTTTCAACTTTTCATCTTTCACTCTCTCACTTTCACTCCACTTCCATACATATCTTATCCTTTACTTTCTCCACTTTCTCCTTTACTTTCTCCCTATTTCTCCTCTTTCCTCAAGTCAAGTGAAGTCAAAACTTTACTTTATACTTTATACACTCTCTCTCTACTGATCTATCTTCTACCTAATACCTACACACAAAAAACAATATTATGTAGGCACAGAAATTCTCCGTTGAGTGCACACTTAGCTCTAGGTAAATACGCGCTGGAGGTACTCCTACTCCGTCTTATCTTTGCATTTACCTATGCAAATCAAGTATACAACACTTTTCATTCCATTAAGTCCTCGTCCTTTACTAAATACACATCTTTTATTTTGTTAATCTATTTTGGTAGGTCTATTAATTTAGCTTGATACGTAAATGACATTGAATATGCACAGATATCATTTCTTCCTGAAGTATTCATACACTGTACTGTATCTTTATATTTTATTATACGTCTTCTTGTTTTTTGGTGCATTTTTAGTTAAATTTCCATCAGTCAAGCATGTAACATGTATATCGATCTTTGCGATTTTCAGTGAATATAAGAGATATAATGTTACAAATTGCTGGCTTGATATTCCAAGCACGATATTCATTGTTTGTGCACATTGTTACAAGTTACATAGAATTCTACATTTCTGCGTACGTATGCATATCTAGCAAGAATGTAGATAATCCCTGATCTAAATAATAGAATCGTAGTATTGCAGCTACAAAAACACTACAACTGATGAAAATCGATTCTACAATCTAGCAGTGCATATACAAATACAAGCTCAACGGAAATTTTGGATTCTGCATACTTTCGAATGCAGAGCTTGCATGTTTCTATGTTTGTATGCTTGTCGTTCGTAAACAATGCATTACATTTGTATGTGAAACAATTCCTTAAAAAATCATACATAGCCATTATAGATGTATATTTAGTGTAAATATTATTTTATGTACTCGTGCATATCTATTGCCTCTGTATGGTAGTATGGAAAGTATGGATTTCGTTGGATAACTCGGATGAATGAAAAAGAGAAACAGAAAATCTCTCTGTCTGATTGAATCCCGTCCTGTTTCTGCATTTGAGCCGGAGACCTGGCACGGCAGGAGATTCCAGTCACTAAATCCCCGGGTATTTACATACTGTCTATACATAATATATGGAGAGACAACAGAATTTTCAACAAGAACAACGAGTAGGTAGTAGGTATGTATATGCACACATATGTGCCTATTGTGCATATACTATTATCAAGGCTGTGGCATGTGCCCCGTCATCTTCAGCAACTCTCTTGATCCCAATCCGAGTACAATTGTAGGGCAGAGAAGGAAAATGGTTTGGTATTGCGCATTGCATGTGCCAACAGAACACCAACACCAACGCCAAAACTACAACTACAATCCCGGATTTTCCTTCTTGTTTTGTGAATGTACGGCATAACGTATTCTATAGGTACCTTACTTACATAACAACAGACAGAGCTGTGGCACAGAATGGATATTTTATGAAATAAAGGTAAATTTAGAGATGTGAATGCATGCATAACATAGTTAGTATCTTATTGTACATCGTAGTAAAAGGAGAAAATAAAATGAATGAAAGTTTTGGAGAAAGTGAGACTGCCTGGTCTGTAGGATCAAGCATACTACCGCTCTAGTTATTTTGGTTCATCCAAACAGTTCCAGTACATTGTTATAGAACTATAGATCTTTGAGAAAGGAGGATATAACTAACTACAGTACAGGTACCTAACATATTGTAAGTTCCCCAAAACTTTCTTTCTACTTTCCTTAGTAAAAATTCTGGTGTTGGCGACGCTCTTTCCTCCTTCTCCGAGCCCGGTCCAATTCTAGCCAAAATTTTGTCATGAGACGAATTTTTATGAACTATGCATTGTTGTCCTACTCCTATAGGGCATACTACCAAACAAAAATATCTCAGCGCTATATACTTTATAATTATATAACAAAACAGTACTTTATGCTTACTTACTAGTACTTTAGGTATATTTAAGTAGCAGTATATTTTCTTTAGCTCAATATTCATATAATATAGGCATATTTCCTACATCACTAGCACTATAGGATGAGACAAAGTCTTTCTATCATATGTAGTATATATGTAAAGTATATATAAAGTATTAAACGTGCTCGGCTTGCTCACTCAGTAATTCTGAGCCTTCCCTATTACTTATTATGTTATATGAATCTTGCATGTACTACTCTACTTATACTATATGTAGACTTTAGACTTCTTGTGCCTGTATGAAGATTGCCGATCGTAGTAAATAACGTAGTAGACGTCCTCCACTCTTCTGGTATTACGTTATAAAGAATTCATGTATAGCTGTATAGCTATTCCACTCCAAGTTATAAAGGGAGGCAAGGATATCCATTTCCTGAATTTGTACCATAGAACGCGGACGGAGTCTTCCTTTTGGAACTCTACACTACTACACACAATTCTCAGCCATAGTCGCCCAGAACAAAGTACTACTAACTACTCTATGTACTCGGGTGAGTACCTAATGCCGAATAATAGTCAATATTGAAATATCTCCTTCGCTTCGCTATCTTATATGCTATACCGCTATTTAGTGGAGTGTATTGAGATGACAGAACATAGGAAAGCACAGTGAATGAAATTGAAGACGGCTCTTTAGTCGTTTCCTTGCGCTAGTATATTACTTACCCTTCGTTTTTGAACATATTTATACATCTATCAGTTCACTAGCTATAAGTATAGATATATTTTGTAGTACATAAAGCATCTATTAAGGTATAAAATATAGTATTGTAGGCCTATAAATATATTTAGAGTTATCTTGAGTGAAAAGGCTGCAACCACGAGAAAGGAGTTGACTGGTGGGCCCGACCAAACTTTAATTTCGACGAAAAACCAAGTTTGTGGTTTCAGACAAAGTTTTCCCCTGCAACGGTGTAGCAAAGGAATCTAATGGCATTATTGCAGACCCATTTTACTGCCGACTTCGTTCTAAACTCAAACTCCCAACCAACCAACTCAAACTCAACTCAACTCCACCAAGAAGTGCATTGCATTCCTATAGTACCTATGGACAGTTCTTTACAATTCCTGTCTCAATTCAATCTTTACCTTCCTTTATATACAGATATACTATTATTAGTATACTAAGTATTGTGTAATACATGCGCACTCTCCACGTGCAATAAACCTGACAAACCCCACAGGATAAAATTTTACCTCTTTTCCTTTTAAAACTAGTATTTAGCAATCATTTTACAAGTTTTAGATCTTGATATAATATGCATAAGGATAAAGTTGGTATCATGTAGTGGATTCCACAATTTGTACATTTCTTTATATACAGTTTGTAATGGCTTTCTATGTAAGTCAGTTACGAACGAACTATTTACTACCATTACCCTTAATATTACTTAGATACTATTAAACCTCCACACACATTTTACCATTACTCATATGAAAAAGTAATTAATAATAGTGTTAAATAATGCTGACCTCCAATTGAGCAATTAATTTTGCATTAGTCAAGTGTATGCATTGCATTTACAAGTTCTTGTCTTTACATAGACAGGCTTTCACCATATACAGATAGGTATACTACTGTAGGCTGTAATTATTAGTTAACAATCAATTGCACTAAATATTGCATACCATATAACTGTGATATAGCATATACTATTTGTATTTACTCGAAGAAGTTTACTCTGTACGGGGTACCCCATGAATAAAATTGATTTTGACAATGTTTGTGGAAATTCCAAGTTTCCCAATGGACAAAATAATGATTAGGTATTCCTTAGGCACACAAGGACTTTTGTGTTTGCCTCTATCCCTGGCCATAGGATAATGACTAGGTATGTTCTGCCGACAAAGCCGAAACTTACAATTAGTCGACACCAAGGCACATTCGCCGTTTCTGTAACTGTTTTCGGTGAAAGTGTAGGTTAATGTGGAAACAAGTTCTAATGCTACTTACTATTGGATTCAATGCAGCCCTGAAACAAGGAGCGATTTGTATTTGTGTGCATTACAAGTATAAAATAGACTATTAAGTGCTTTCCCTACTACTTATATACTAATTCCCTAATTTTGGTTTTGGTTAATCCACTGCAACTACAATACAATTCTGAATGCCCGTTGGATTCTATTGTTATGTACATTACAGTAGTTGCTTTGCTAATTCCAGATTTGCTAGACAATGGAATGTATGTATGTGTGTATTTGTATACAAGAAAGAAGGCTTAGCCAAGCGCTTACGAGGATATGATTAGTAATTTAGTTTGTTCTGTGTATTTAGCATTAGGTTTTAGTTTTACCTTGGGATTGCATCCCCAGCTCAAGGAGCTCAACTCCTGAAGTGAAATTTAAGTGTGCACCAAACTGAATGGCAGTTAATAGCTAATAGTTATTTTTAAGGAGAATTGCATTTACATGCCATTTACATTTGTAGAAACTTAAAAGAGAGCTTTATTTTATCATTTACGCTATTTCTGATCAAGAGGGACTACAAAGAACGACCATTGAGCATCCATATAAACTTATGTACGTAAGTACGTACGTTGTAAGATTATATGTATAAGTTAGAAAGAATTAAAGTTTGAAAACAATAAGGCGATATACTTGGAGTATATAAAGGAATTTAAATGTAATGTAAAGTATAGCTTAACCTTGTAGAAGAATGACTGAGTAATAGTGTTGACCAGGGAATATATAAAAGGAAAGGTATTTGTCTGCTAAACATAAGAAATTAGTTTTCTGTTGGTGAATGATATTAGTGGCTGGGGAGCGTGTTGTTTTTCAGGTTTGGGAATGGGATTTCTGTTGGTGAGTCTTCTTGCACCGCATAGCTATAGCTACATAGTTCCTACGTAGTTTAGTCAGTGGGTGAGCCAAGTGAAGCCACAAATAAAGTATGTACGTGCCAAAGCCAACTAACAATAATCCATGAATTCCCCACTGCTGCTTTCTCCCGAAAGGAGGAATGCCATCAATAGTAGATAAAATATGTATGGGCAGTGTCCTGTCCTCCTTTCTAGTGTGCTCTCTAATTTTCTTCGTCTACTGGAAACAGTCACACACTTAAGAATAAAAACTGGAACGAGCACAGAAATAGAATACATACATTTACTACAAGTACACATGTAGTATCCATATAACCTAACCTATCCAATTTTACGTAACTGTAACTGCTAACCAGCATAACACCAACCCATTGCATTTTACTAGTAAAGTAGTCTACTTCATACAGCAGACATTGACACAGTATATTGTGGAATTCTATGCTAAATAAGCACTACATACCTACTATGTTCTACTACAATATGTCTTGCATGTGAGTTTCAAGGCTAGAGATATTGCGGAATTTATATCTAACCTAAATGGACAGACATATCTCCAGTATTCAGAAAGTCATAGTCATATAGTCAATATCAAGCTGCATGTCTCATCGTATCGTCATCGCATCGTCAGTTAACATTTATCTGTATAGGCACTACAGACAAACAGTATCGATAACATAACGGTTAGGTACATTTACTTATGTAACCATATTACTACTATTTACTACTAACCGTAAAATGATATGTCATTCCTATTTATGTGTGTGCCTATACTATATAAAATTCCCTATATTTTTCCAATACCTAATCAATTCATTCAACGTCACATTTCAGTTCTCTATATAGCATATTGTCTTACGAGAGTTATCTTTTTATCTGCAAACACAATTTGCTATTATGCTACTACGTAAGTGTACGGATGCATTTTTAGATAGCTTACTTAACTGAACACAAATGTGGTCAAATGTAATGCAAATGTTCCAAACTTTCCAATACTTTAACATTTAAAAACACGTTCGTACTTAATATAACCCATACTGGGGACATTATAATTATGGCTATAGCTTTTTAATAAGTTCTATTTCCTACACCAATTATACGAGGTTACTGAGCTACATTTATAAGTACATACTAATTACTATTAGTGGTAGATGCCAAAGGTAAGATTTGTTTATACGTACTGATAATATCAATTAAATGTCTATAGTTAGGAAAATGTTTGAATTGAATTAAAAAGTGTTTCCTTAAAAGTATTTTGTTGAGGATGCGCGAAGGGACTTTGTAATTCAATGGAGAGGAGAACTTGAATTCTGTTCCATTCATTGCATCTGAATACAAATATAAGAAGAGAGTAAGTGCGAGTCCCATCCCATTTTATAGCATAACATAACACAACATAACCCAACATAGTTGGCTAACAAACATCAAATCCTGTGACCTTTATTCATCATAGTGTATTGTATTGTAAGTAGAGAGGAGGCAGTAGAAGTAATGTACTACTGGCATGCTATTTGTACTTACTACATCGCATGGCAGCCAAGTCCACAGAACGGACCTACTATTTGTACTACTCTATTTACTACACTTGCACTTACTAACAAGAATAACATGACATATTATGGTGAGTATAAAGATGAGGAGACTTTCTCCTTGTACTAATGTAGTATATACTATTATAAACGTTGGTATATGTACCGGGGGAAGAGAAATGTACTCAAGTCCAATACTCCATTGCAAACTGAACAAAACACAATTCGCAATGCTGAAATGTGTTCTGCTCGAGACAGGATTTCCTTGCATTGCATTGGCAATTGGAAATTCGCATTGCATGCTTTCTCAGCTCACTGAGCTGGCTCCAGGCCTACCCTTATATACATGTCCATAGTCCATGCTTACAAATACTTCTCTATAATAAATACCTAAAATACGTATCATGGTTAAAGAATTCACTACTTATGCTACATAGTGATACTAATAGCTAAGTAAAAGGATATCAAACCTACTGTACATACATAGAGTACAAATGGAAAAAGTACTATAATGTCTATGCCCGTGCTACATCATGTACGAGTTTGAATTATAAAGTATATAAAGAAATGCTGCATACACAACACATTGGGCAACATTCCATTCCACTGTATAGTCTTTCCCTTTATGTATAAGAAGTGTTTCAGAAAAAATAATGAATGCATACTGCCGGTACAATATTCGTGCAAGTTAGAAACAGTTAAGTAAAACTTCCCGTATATTTATTTGTATCAATTTAGTATTTCTAATTACCTATTCTATAATTAATCGTTCCTCAAAATGGCAAGCAGACGAATGAAAAGTAGTGTAAAAGCTTTATTGTCAAAATTTATAGATAGCAGGTTAACTATACGTATCCGCTATTAAGACATATGCGAATGCGAATGGTTGAGCATTATAGGCTCTGATGCGTTGCTTTCAGACCACAAAAGGCAATAATGTATACTTATTTTAGTTATATGAACATATATCTCTTAATATCATGAGCTTTTCTCACGAATGTCTACTACAGATACTGTATGAAGGATGAAGAGAGCGTGCAGGTTGGAAATATGCCTTGACTAAGTAAATGTAAGTGCAATAGTAATAATACTTACATTTCCACAGAGCAGAGAAAGAGTAAAAGAAAAATAGGAGCGAGTCAGTCATTTGAGTGTAAGTGATGAGCAAGGGAAGGGAAGGCAATAAGGCACATCCATCCACAAACACAATTCTAATAGAGTCCTAATGTTATGAATCACACAACTCAAAGTGTGAAACCATTTGTCTAATAAAACTTACCCTTTTATAAAGACTAAATATTAGATTGGATGGAATTTGTAGTACTTTAGGATGGGACAGAGTTTTTCAAAGGGCGACTTACTTCTGGATGGGCACAATTTTGAGGGCCTACTGACTTTTGGATGGGAATACTTTTGCATGATACTGACGTTTTCTTGGCACATTTTTTTGTCACTAGTTGTCTTTACTTATGTCCATTTAAGGGTGTAGTACTTTATGTTTATATAGAATACAAAACGCATTTAGACAATTCCTATATTTTTATAGTGATAATCCATTATTTTTACATTGATATCCACACGTACTAGTAGTTTGCCAATCAACATTACTTGTGATTTCGGTGAATATTTAACATTAATATATTATGTAGGTATATCAATGGAACATGGAACTTATCATTAAATTAAAGTTGGAACCACACTGTACTTGGATTATTTCCCGTTATTTCCACAACGCACTTATTTTGAATGAAGATGAGGAAAGGTTATGCTAGACTGTTGTACACACAGTGGTAGTAGAGTAGGTAGTATTGGACACACCTGCGTTTTACATGCATTATTCCCTAGTTTGTCTTGTCATTTAGAAATCAAAAATTTTGTCCAGGGGATAGAACGTGGAGAGAATCAAGAGATTTTCTCTATAAGGGGAGGCAACTGTCCGCATGTGTTTGTAAGGGCAATAGAATCCAAAGACCCAATAAAATATGAGGACACATTGAACTTAACTCATGGCGTTCGTTGGTTCATTGGGTACATTGTAATTCGCTGCGGAAATGAAAGGTCTATAGTAAATACGAATGAAAACGTAGTAACTCCAGGTTTTAATACTTTCCTTCCTTTTTTGTGCACCTGCTGGTCTCCACATCCATTTTTCCTGTAGGCACTTTCATAAAATACAATACCAATACCTACCGAAGTATGTATTACCTGTACTACAATACACAAGCTAAGCAATACACATGTATTTTAAGATAAGTACATGAAATTATAGAATTTTTGAAGGATTACTTGCTCAGAATATTTTGTGGTTCCCGTTTTAATACCAAATTAATTATAGCTTAACTACAAATCATCTTTTGTAATTGGGATATTTAAAAACTGCTTTTAGGTATTCCTATAGCAGGAATATTATTATTTCCACATGAAGATACTTACATGAGATTTCATTTTCAGAATACAACTTACACCATGAACTACAATGATAATAGATTGCATAACCTATCATGTAATCGTTGTAATAAATCTGTTATCTGTGATAGTTTAATGGAAAAGTTCTGCATGTGGCAATTATAACTTTGTCTCCCTTTCGTAAAGTTGCCCTGAACTACACTCTCTTATCCCAGAATAGCTGGCATTTAAACTTTAATTCTAGGCTTGAGCGTTATGTTGACATTTAGCAATGTGACTTTCGTATTCCAATCTATTTATATGATTGTAACTTGAAAGGTAATGTTGTTTATTGACACATCCATCCATCACTAAGTCTAAGAATAATCCTTCCAAAAACGAATCCCAGAGTATTAACCTATAACTTGTGGGCATTGGAGGAGGACGAGGACTCCTACGACAAAATAGTGTCCGTGTTCGTTAACCCGTGCCTATTACATGGTATTGTCCGACATGATAACTTAGGGTAAGGTATTTACATTCGGTGTATTCGATGACGTAAATGACCCATTTAATTATGAGTGCATACTGCCCTAAGACTACGCGAAAGTTATTTTGGGGATTACATGAAAATTGTGGATTAAAAATGAAGCAAAATTAAAAATATAACAGTCAGTCATAAGTAGGAATTGAGTCCAAGTAGGTTTAGTACATCACAATAGTAGATATTTAGGTATGTTGTTTACCTAGGGCAAAAGATTATAATGTATGTAAATATTAAATATTCTTTTCTCAGTTCTAGACACATAGTTGTATTAGCGTATGACTTTCTCTTCTCTAAACTGATGCGTAAATGTATTAACTACGTAGTACATCCTAACATTTCAACTTTATGCAACATTTCGTTCCAAAGGCAAAAATACTGTTGTGTACTGTAATCAAATCTTTAAAGTTGACGTAAATGTGAGTGTAGCCACAAGAATGTAGGTGGTAGATATTGTTATACACCTACACTAACACAGAAATTCAGTAAATATTAATTCGTTCTAGGTGAAAACGAGTTGAGAAAGGAAGTGAAAGCTAAAGGACCCAAAACTGTAAAAGAACGTTAAGTAACCGTACGAGAGTTAAGTTGGGAAACAAAAGTGAAACAAGTAAAGGAAGGGATGGATACACGGAATGGAATGGGAATAACGTAGATATTGTTTGTGTAGTATAATATGTCATTGGGAGAGAAGCATCCTTTGCTAAAATATCCCCTAAATATCTTAATACCTTTCTACTGTCATTCTAAACATTTTTTCTTTTGATTTATTTGGTTCTTCAAAAATTGCAAAAGACAGACGAACAGAAAAAATATTGTGAATCTCGACCACTAATTTTGAAAATTGAGAGAAAACTAAATGCTTTCGTATAAAATATGTCTGGGATCCCACAAAGCTGTTATAGGTTTATTTATTAGCATTCTTCGTCTTCCTTTTCTGTTTAATGCAAAAATATTTTAGATATCAAGTCTGATAAATATACTTGCCTATGACATATGGATGGATGTGGGAGTGTGGGAGTATTGTGAATGTTGGATAGTAAAATGTGTACATAAGAAGCACCTTTTGTATTGCCGAGATGAAGCTGGAAGAAAGATTTGAGGGCGTGTCTCTTTGCCTCAGTGAAGTAAATTGTGGGTCTCAGAATGGCAATTTGGATGATTAGATGGGCTCGTTGCTTAGTAAAGCTCCTTGAAATGGGACACATAAATGGTGAATGGAAAATGTGAACATACAAATAGTTCTACTATTCTTCGCATCTGACTTCCACGCTTTCCCTCGACTCACTCAAGATTAAACTATTCCACACGAGGAGAACTATCTTCTATACACATTTAATATCTATACCCAATGTGTTCAGTGTTCACTAAATAAGCAACCGCAAAATAGATAAGACCAAAACCAAAACCTTAGAAAATGGAAGGCGAGACCAAAAGAAAACCAAAAGAGAGTTCCATCCATCCAACTCCTTAAGAATCTCCTCCGAAACTCCACACACCCTCCCATACACTTAACTTTTAACTTTTTATTTAATTTCACCATTAGAACTTCATAGAGGCAAACGATACAACATCGCTTGCTTACGTTCCTCGGTTCTATCTAAAATGACCTTTTATTCTGTATTTCTGTGGAGAGAAAAATGTAGAATAGTACGCTAGCATATAAGTAAATAGAAGATATACTCCACAACATAGTGTAAATACCTGAAGACACATAAAGGGACATTCCAAAGGAGGATTGGGGAGCATGGAAACTCGTATTTGATTTAATCGGGCTGAGAAGTACCCACAAGTTTAGCACATAGTTAGCAAGTTAAAGCTAACGAAGAATGTTAAATTAGTTGGGTATATGTAACATTGTAATATCGTTTAACTTTCCTTTCGCAATTTTCCAAAGTTTCTCGTTCTATGAAAATATACAGGTAGAAATTCACTTCACACCGAAAGTACAGAGTAGAGATATGTAATGTAGTAAGCTATATATACTACTTATAAAGAGTAATTTATATTCTAAAAGCACGGAGGAAAAAGGAAAATGAAAAGAATGTCTTGTCAAAGTCAAAAGTACGCAGTTAGGAGAAGGGAATGCAGTAGCCGAGCAAGGGAGTCAAGGGAAAGCGGAAGCTTCGTTACGTAAATATGTTAAGGTTGGGTAATACTTTATACACAAGGCACATAGAAAGAGTATTGGTCATGTCACAGTCAAGAATACCATACAATACCGCATTTACGTCCATAATAATTGTACAATATTGTCCCATTGTACTAAATTATTAACTTATTTGTTGTGGAATGGATTACAATA
Organism: Tomocerus mixtus; assembly: GCA_034694165.1. NCBI lineage: Eukaryota > Metazoa > Arthropoda > Collembola > Entomobryomorpha > Tomoceridae > Tomocerus > Tomocerus mixtus. The sequence continues at coordinate 5,834 of JAQFYC010004178.1, read as the reverse complement.
AATTGCTTCTTACAAGAAGCTAAATAGTTACTGTATTTACTGTAGTTACTGTATGTTTAAGTTTTCAAAATATGTAAAGCCTATTTAAAGTCAAATGAAGCCGCATGTAGAAACTAGAAGCATCAAAAAGCAAAAAGTACAAAATGCTGACAGCCTCACTGTAAAACTACTAATATACGTGTTGGAGAGCATTACATACAATTTTAAAAACATTTAGGACCTTTCCGTCTCTTGAGTCTATCTATCTGAGACACATACATGCCTTTAGCGAACTCCTATCCTTCATACACTTACATACTACATGTATATGAGTATATGGCATGTTCATTGGATATAGTATTTATGTTTTGGTGTGGATGAAATGAAATAAAATAAAAAAACGTAAGTCAGACATTATTACTGTTTTGGCTTATATAGTCATTTATAAGGATGATAATGGAATGGAATGAGAATGGAGTAGTTTTTAGTGGGCACACGAGGAATAGAGTAGAATAAAGTAGAGTGTAAGATAATAATGGTTGTGTAATTGTAATATGTAGTGTGATGTGATAAATCATTTAGTGATAATGTTTTTGTATGTGTTTATTTCAGGTTGCGATCCTGACCCTTAAAGGACTGGTATTTGTAAGCATAATCGTGGCAGCAGTGATAGGGAACATGCTGGTGATCGTTTCCGTGATGCGGCATCGTAAGCTACGAATTCTCACAAACTACTTTTACGTGTCTCTCGCCCTGGCCGACATGCTGGTGGCTCTCTGTGCCATGACATTCAACGCTGCCCTCTCTCTCAACGGAGGTACGCACACATTTCTTTACTTTACTTTACTTACCATCTCTCTACTTATGTACAAAATTCACTTTTCTAACAGCCTCACTAACTTTAACTCGCTCACCACCATCACAACAACTATTTATTACAGCAAATACCTAATCTTAGTCATTATTCTCTTTATATGAGTCTGTGATAACCTAGAACGAGCAGAATTTTGAATCGTTGTAGAGTTGTAGCTTTCGATGTGTATTTCGTGTTGAGGATTATTTGTTTATTTTGGAAAAATAAATTAGTCATTGAATTATGAACATTTCTAGAGCAGCATAAACGTAGATCTACAATATACTAATGTTTAAAAATCAACACATCAAAAAATATTAGCTCTTAACGGCTAATTCGCCTATGCACCCGTGAACCCTTTTGATCTCAAATCTGTCAAACCATCAAACTATAAATTAGATTGTTCTAATTTTTGGAGGAGTCCCCCTGGGAAACTTTAGTGGTATAAAATGTCGGGTGTTTGTCTGTGTAGAACTAACTTAAGTACTTACATTCAGTTTATCAATAATGGAATTTAGAATTAAGTGCCTACATAGCATGACTTACGACAGTCTTCCAAAATAGTTGGTTAGTGCACAATATTAGTACTCTCTATTATAAAAATGGCCACGTGCACTTTTGTGAGGTATCCACATGCATAACAATTGCCTGTCAATAAACACAAAGTTAGATACTTTACATTTTTTACACACACATTTACACGTTGATAAAATGCCTACTCTACTCTAATTCTAATAGTAAGAAAGAGAATTTGTTTCTCCTTTAATTATATAAATATATAGTATAGTATGATATCTACCAATCCATTGCCATTAGATTAGTTTAGATAATTGTAGATAATTCAAATGACCGTTTTTCTACACTCAGCCCTGGTTTGCTTTAACTTAGATGATATTCAGTATTACAGTATAAGTTACATAATATGGAGTATAAATGTGGAATACCCGGCAGTGACATGATATCTTCAACTCATTCTTCATGTCATGACCTTAATTTTAGCTGTGTAGACTAGAAGGGAACGGAGAAAGAGGTTCTCCAGCCAAAACTTTAGTCTCCTTCCTTCTTCAACAGCATTATGCAACATTTCTTATGTTACCTTACCACACACTGATTGCATAGCTTATAGATTATATACTAATCCTACGTAATACTACGTACGTTTCTTACAAAGTACAATAATCTAAGTGTAGTAGCACTCATATTATACTTATAAGTGGGGATAACATGTTCACATAAGTAATGCTATTATCATTAGCCAACAGAACCACAATGGCAGTAAGGACTAGCCAACTCAATCAAACAAATGAAATAAAGTATTTTCTTCTGTACTGCAGTAGGTACAGGATATGCTCTGATATATTTATATCGGATAGGAGTGTCACCACCTAGCATGGAAGTAATTGCAGTACCATGCCAAACAAAACGGAGCCGATGTAAAGCAAACCATGGCCATCGTGCCATGCCAGCCAGAGAAACTCTCCCGACAACCTTCATTCTGATTCCTCTCTTCGTTCCATAGCCATCATCTTTAACATTCCCATTTTCGCATATCTCCACTCCAATTCTAACGTATCCACTCCTCTCTAAACTAAAATGGGCACAACTCCTACACTTTATACTAATTTCAACTCTCACTAATACTATATATAGTATACTGCGTGTAGTACTAATATAAGTTATCACATCATCGCATCAGTCAGTTCAGTGTGCATATTTATATAGTGCTGATAAAATCAACACTTATGTACACAGTAGAATATAATATAGTTAGTTAGAGTTATCCGCAGATATGATCTATAGATATTGTCTTGGACTGCATGTTGAGTAATGTATTTAGACGTGTAGTAGTTTTGTTGGAGTAATTTTTCACAAACTTACTAACTACCTACGTCACTACAAATACGTTCGTTGAGTTGCGTCCTACCTGGCTTGGCTCTGTGTACAAACTATACATTTGTGTGAATGTACTTACTATAGTAATGTACTAGAAGATAGGGATATAATAATTTCGGTTGTCTCAACATTTGTTATGTTATGACAGCTAGTGTTAAGTTCTGAAGGGACGTATGCTAATATTAGTTTACTTCACTCCATATCTCCACTGTACTCTACTTACATAACAGTTACATTTACATAGCAGTAGCAACACAGAAAGCAAAAGCAAAATTGTCTCTGCAAAACCAGAAAGAGCATATGTAGAGATATTCACGTAGATATGCAAATGTAGATGTGTCTTTGTGACAAACCGCTGCTGCTGCTGTGCTCTGCTCTCTTTATGTCAAAGAAACGTCGACAATGTTACTTTTCATTCATTTAAAACTTTTCCTCGTTATCTCTTACTGCCTACATGTACATATTACATATCTCGGTTCAGCTGTGCAATACTCTTACATAATTTAGCAGGCATAACATAACAATGCACTATATTCAGGATGAACCAAATAAAACTCTGTACCCACAAACAAACTAAAAGTTACACTAATACAGATACTTGCTACTAATAAAGAGTTAGTTATTTTTACATTCTACTTTTTCTCCTTCTGTTTATTCAACTTTTCTTGAATGACACGAAGAGAGTCTGTTTTGCTTTTAGTAAAAGTCGTGCCAGGTAGTGGGTATAGTAGTAATACGTAATAATACTATTTTTGAAGTAACCTTGTACATATTACTGTATGTATATTAAATATAGGGCACTATATACATAGTAAACATACCTACTACCTACCCCATAGGATTCATTGACAATGTATTCCTGTTTTATTTATGTAGAGATAATTAGACGCGTCCCCTCCGTTATATTTAATGTGTTTAGGTAATGGAAAGGTTACCTTTCTTATACAAGGAGACTGTGAATGGATTTCAGTATAGAGTACAGTGTTACGTATACTAGATGTATAATATGTAGAGCATTATGAGTTTGGTGGCTAGTTTGTATTCCTTTCTCTAGTGGTCTGAGTTTCTAATGACTCCTCACATCACAACTGCAATATGCTGCATTGGCACACAAGATTTGTAGATAACAGCTGGCTGGTGGGCCATAAAAACTCTTGGCTTTCTCTCTCCTACTCTCTTTTTACTTTAGTTATATGCATTAAGTATGGCAGATTACCTACATAAAGCCAAGCCACATAGCCATTCTCCTTTTCTTCATACAAATACATACGACATACACCAACCTCTGCTCTCTCCTCACTCACTTTTTCAGTTCAGTTCAGTCTTTGGCTTTGGCAATGAACATTTTAGTTTTTGTTGAATTTGCTACAGGATTTATGTACGTTGAGATGGAGTACTGAACATGAGTGAGGTTGCATGCATCCTAGTACTAAGTCTACTACTGTATGCCTGTATGTATGTAATGGATACAGTTAGAATGATATAATGTAATATAGGTTGGCCAAGTCCAGACCAGGTCGGGAGTCGGGACTAAAGCAAATCAAAGGAAACCAAGCCAATCCAGTTCCAGTAGACGTGATTTAATCTCCGAATATGCAATGCAACGTCCCTTTAGTAATCCTCTGTCATACTGTAGTACTCTAGAAATGTCCTACAGTAAAAAGTAAAGTCCTCTGTGTGCCTTATAAATGTATGAGTCAATGTACGTTTGCGTTTTTCACTTTTTAATGCTCCGTTAGCGCTTTTCCACACAAAAAAATTAAATGAGTTGGGTGGGTTGACTTGGTTCATCCTTACGTACAAATACATTACGTACAGATAATAGCTTTAGATAGATAGATAATAAGACTAAAAGAACTTTGCCAGGACAGGTCAGACCACGCAGACTAATGCAAACTCAATTCAGGTCGGGTTAGGTACTACTTTTACTTATGACACATTTTGCACTTTTTGGTTTGATAATATTAAAGTGCCGTAAATCATCAAGACCCCTCGCAAATCCGTAGGACGCCAGACGCTACTAAAATTTCCACAATAATTTTTATTTCAACAAGTATTTTTTAGATTTGTCATCCCTAAAAAACTAATTTAAGCAATACATTACGAATTGCAAATTTTGAATGTCATGCCAGTGTTGTTATAGCAGAAATGCTGAAATCAGTAAGGCCAAGCTAAAAACGTAAATTGTATTAACGGAGTAATGTTACGGAATTAATCCTCTGGGTTTATGGAACGGTGTACTGTAGTGTATGGATTAGGGATCTTTACAAAGCCTGGTAAGTGCTGCCAATGCTGAATATTCATTTTATATACAAAAGAGAGGTTAGGAATGCATGTTGTAGGAAGGGAAGTAAATTAGGAGGGTTTCGGTGTAGTGTAGATCAAGGGTAAGAGTGAACTGAAATGATTTCAGTGTTTCCAGCGAACTGTAGTTCACTGTTGACCTTATTGGCTAATGTAGCCAAAATGTAGTTCTTGTTGTAGTGAAGTGAGTGGGTGAGTGAATTAAGTTAGAGCAATCCATTAACAGTAATGTGTATTATGTAAGTACATGAATGAAGTAAAGTTCTGCGAACATGATTTTATATGTAAGTGTTTGTTTTGCTGTGACAGGTCGGTGGTTGTGGGGCTCAGTGATGTGCGACGTGTGGAACTCCTTGGACGTCTACTTTTGCACAGGTGAGCCTTCATTTCTAATTGAGTACAAAGGGAACCTTATTCTACGTACATAAAGTACTATATTAGTAATCCGTATAAAATGTATATTAAGGGAAATAGATTGAGATAGACAGTCCTCAGTTCCTCAGTCAGCAGACCGGTCACCGGAATGCCATTAAAAACACTCTTCCAGTAAAATCTGCAAGGAGTAGAAGTAGAGAGCATTAGGTTATGCAAAGTAATGTAACGTTGCGTTGCGTTACGTGCGCGAGAAACATTTACCATTTACACTCACTTTGAATTACCTTCTTGTCTAAATATGTCATAGGCTATCAAAATCATTATCATCATCCACCATAGCATGACTAACGAAATGATCTATAGACACTGCACTTATCGTTAGTGGTACTCGTACCTACTCTTTTTACTTAAACTTCTCTTTGATTTTCTG
>JAQFYC010004177.1:0-18048 GCA_034694165.1 Tomocerus mixtus | reverse complement strand
ATTCTGTTGCCATTTTCATTATCGCCATATTAATTTAAAATATAATTAAATATCGCCACTTTCATCGATTTTTGTCGCCATTTTAAATGACATCCATTAGATAATAATAGCGGTGTACTACTAATGTAAAATAACTGTAGTTATGCATGTGTATTTATAATCTCTGTATAAACCCATATTGTTTTAGTGTTCAATTTGTTCAATACATAATTTTATCTATACGTTCGTTCTTACACTAATTGAAAATTAAAAAAATTATCTAGTGTGCAGATATACTAGAGATGAATTTTATGCGTGCACATACAAGCATAACATGTTCTTTTATTCATATTCAGTAAAAAAGTCTGTATTTTTGTAAATGAACATAGTAAAGCAATTAAGATTATTTATTTAACATTTTTTTTGTTATAACAAAATAATATCTATTCGCTATAACACATTCGCAGTCGTTCATTAACAAATAAATTTAACCAACAATTTATTTGCACCTCATAATGGCACTTTTTCATACTTCCGACTTCCATTCAATGCTTTTGTAACACTTTCCGTCTACTCACTCAGAATGCACTGCAATCATAAAATCTCCGTACATGTAAGTACTACATGTAGCCACCCTGGCATAGAAATTTCTGACCTAAATCAGTACGACACCAAAGGACAAGGTTTTGTATTTTTAAATAATCGAATTACACATCGCAGCATAGTAATGCAATAGCATTGGTGTCTTAATTGTATCGGTATTCCTAATTCCAAGAAATTCATTTAATAAGTCACCTGGTTTGTGCGTTACAAGCGATTAGGTAGGGGAGTATCTAATGAATAGGGTTACAGTACAAGTATTTGATGTACTATGTGACTTAACAACTATTCTTAGTATGGTTAATAGTCTTAGGGCGATCAATTGGACAATACATCTAATTTGAGTTAGTAGGGTGACAACCTGATAAATGTTACCGCTACAAAACAGTTAGGTTCTTAAAGTTTAAAGGTACACAGTAGTTTACATGGTTTGCTGAAAGTTGAAAGCTGTGATTTGTGAATACAGTAACCCAATATTTGTAGATTCATGTGTGTAAACTGTAAACATTACTTATGTTTGTAGAAACGCATCATTGGATAAGCACGCATGGTCTGCTAAGCAGTGCAGTGCAAGTTCAGGAGTCAAACTGTATTATTTATTCATACCTTAAAATGCGAAGGCTAACAGTGTAAATTTTATTTATTGCCTTACGCACTGAACTGCTTTCGATTAATACAAAATGGCTGTTTTGAAAAATCGGGTGCTATTTTCTCAATTAGCTCAAGTGACCTTTGGACTTTTATCTATTTTCAGTGGTCCTATTATATCAATAATTATTCAGCATTTAGTGGATCCAATGTTAATTGTGATAGAACGATACGATTACCTATCAGACAAGTTTCAAGCTGCAGTTACGGAGGAAGTAGACTCTTACGATTTTATTATAGGTAAATAAATTCCTGTGTGCCTACGAAAATGCATTCTATTCTCATAAGCTGTCTTCATTACCAACTACAGTTCTACTTTTATTAGTATTTATTACCAGCGAAGCTGGATATGGTTTCGTCCAGTCAGTCTGTCTGTCTGTCCGGGAGACGATAGCCCTACAGTATTGGACAGATTTCAACCAAACTTGGCATATTCAGTGATATAGCTCGACGCAGTTCGACAATGGTCCAAATCGGACCACCCCAAGGGGTACAGGGGGTACGTCTTGTAAGATAAACTACTCTGTAGCTTTTAAACGGTTCAACCTTTTTGAATTGTGTTAACGGATTTCAATTTAAGGATAAATTTCACTTTCTCACAATGCCCCAACTTATTGGGGCAATGTGAGATTTGACCAAAAACGGACTGTATTATGTGGGGCGCTGTGAGATTCGACTAATATTACTCTTCACTGGTCATTTATAGTGGTTACTATACCAGTTTATTCTTTTAGTATACACAATCTTTACCGAATATCTTTTCTAGTAATAACCATCTAATCAGCACTAAATCTATTATGATTTTTCTCGGTAGACATCATCATAATTGCCCGTGTCCAAAATAAAATTGCAATTTTGTAATTATTAAGCAGTAGTTTAGTAGCACCTTAAATAGGTTTTTCCTATATGCATGTACCTAGCTGGAGTAAAATACAATAATATATAAAATCTCTTTTCACTATTTTTATATAAAATCTCAATTTTCAATTTATGAACAATACAGTTGGTGCTGGCTCTAGTGGGTGCACGCTGGCACATTTTCTTTCTCAGGAGTTTTCTGTACTACTGCTGGAATCGGGAGGAGATGTTGGAAATAATTTATTTGTCCATATGCCCGTCGATGCTTATGGCAATATGGACAAAAGAGCTTTGATATATCCCCATAAAACAACACCACAGACTAGTGCATCATTTGGCTGCAACGATAATGTAAATAAATTATTTAATACTGTAATGTACCTTACTTGCCATATTATTGAGATGACTTTTACAATATTTTAGAGAACAGCTTGGCCTGCAGGAAAAGGCTTGGGTGGATCTAGTTTCCTTAATGGAATGATATACATTCGTGGTAATAATATTAGATACGATGATATTGCCGAAAGAGTTGGTGACCCACGATGGAGACTAAAAAATATTCTAAAAAACTTCCAAGAGATTGAAAATTACAGAGGAAGATTTAATAAAGGTAGCCTAATATGCTATTCAATTAATTATTACCCCACCTTTGTAGTAAGATTCAAATGATAATAAAACTGTACAGTTTATTATACTTATAAATAATATAAACGCACATACCTACGTTTAAGAATGACTAGCCATACCTTATATATTTATATAAAATAGATGAGCATGGAAGCGGTGGCGGTATGTCAATAGAAGGAGGATATTCGTCGCCTTTCATTCCAAATTTATTGAGAGCTGGGAACGAATTTAATTTGCCAACACAGGATCCAAATCCAAACGGACCATTAGTAGAAGGTACCTAGACCTAGATTAAGTTTGTTACATTAATTTACAGAAATATATTATATTTTTTTAAATCTGCATAATATTATAATAAAATATAATTCTAAACACAGGTGTTCAACCGGCAGACTTCTATATGAAAGGTGGACGACGCTGGAATGCTTACGATGGGTTTATTCGTCCAATATTGAGTAGCCGTAATTTGACGGTTATCAAATACGCAAATGTGAAAAAGGTGAGCTTTTTGGCAAGAATTTGAAAGGGAATATTTAGTTATTGATGATAAAGCTTTATACCAACCTTTAGGTATTAATGAATGGAGTGTCCGCTTATGGTGTTAAATACGATCGACATGGGGTTGAAAGGCTAGTGTTTGCAAAAAAAGAAGTCGTATTAAGTGCGGGTGCCACTTCTACACCGAAAATCTTGATGTTATCCGGAATTGGAGACAGACAGCATCTCAGCGATCTGAAGGTATCCATCTTAAGACTTGACGCATGCCTTTTCCAATTTTTTTATAAAATAATTTCAAAAACATATTTTATCCCTTGAGAATTATTGGAATAATTTCTGTACAGATTCCTCTAAAAATTAGTCTCCCTGTTGGAAATAATTTGCAAGACAAATACGGAGCACTAATTGGACCATTCTACATTGATAAAGGATTAAGTTTTCGTATAAGAAGGGATTTCTCTATTCCAAATTTTTTGAAATGGTTATTTAAAGGGAAAGGTCCTTTAACCTCTTCTAAAACAGAAGCCACATTTGCCAAAAGCAGCAGTATAGCTAAAGCGGAAGGAACTGAGAACAATCCGGATATTCATTCTTACATTATTTCAATTACTCCAGATGACAATTTCCGACATTTTTTGTCCTCTGGCTTCAATTTCAATGAAAAAGTTTTGGATTACTTAACAAACACTAACGAAAAATACAAAGATTCTGATGCATTCTATCAACTGGTTTGCGTTTCCTCTCCTCAGGGTACTGGAACTTTAAGACTCCAAGATACAGACCCTTACAGCCCCCCTTTACTTGATCCCAAGTATTTGCAGCATGAAAGAGATGTAAAAGTTTTAACTGAAGGTTAGCTTTATTCAATTTTTTTAAGGATCTAAATCTTCTAAAATGTAAATTAAGCAAATTAAATCTTTATACACTGTTACACAGGATTGAATTGGGCTGTTGACTTGGTAGAAAATTCCGAAAGTTTTAATGAGATAAATGCGATATACAATCCTGAGCCTCATCCGGACTGTAGAATGCATATATACAAGAGTAACTCTTACTATGAATGTTTGGGAAGACATTCGACTATGACGGCTTTTAAGTACGGAGGAACTGTGCCAATTGGACGAAGTTCTGGTGACAAAGATGCATGTGTAGATTCCCATTTCAGGTTGATATGTATTTCTATATTTCTCATTATGGAAACGGATTTGAAAAATGTAACAATAATACTCAAACTCCAAACTACAGTAGCTTACGAAAATCTAAAAATTATATTCGTGAATGTACTTTAATAAGAAATGACCTGCATAACCAAATCTAAATTTATTTCTTGATTTACCATTTACTTCTACTGATTTTAGAGTGATTGGTGCCAAGGGACTGCGAGTAATTGATGGATCGGTTTTGCAAGAGAAATACGTTTCGGTAAATGATGCAGTTTGCAGAATGCTTGGCAAACTTGGTTCTGACATAATAAAGGCAGACTGGAAACAATAAAATAAGTTACAAATTATACATATCTAATGTGTATTGTATATACAAAACTAAATTATTGGTGTCCATAACAGATTTATACATGATTTTGCATAACACCCGCTCACACGTTTGTGTTTTAGGCTTACAATTTTGTAAAGGTTTGCAGTGTGTATTGAAAACATTGATATACTTACGTGATTAATAAAATGCAAATTATTTTATTTTTAAGATTCAAGATACCATTTTCTTTGATAGATGTATAATAATATGTTATACCAGGGCAAACTTTAATTTACATTGTTGATGAACATTGAAATTATTTACATTGATCTTCACTGCCAATAACACTTACCAATGATAAATAAGAACAAATATTTTTTTTTAATTTTGTATAAATGAAGAATTATGCAGTCAAAAGTGTTTGAATAAATAAAATCATTGTGTGAATAGAGCGGAAGTGCCCCCCTTGGGGCGCCCGCGTCTTATTTTCTTCCCTAAGGGCATATTCTTCCAAAGGGTATGCTTCTAGTATTGGTATTATGTTCGTTTCTTTCTCATTCTGACAGCCTTACTCACACAAATAATTTGGTGATAAGAAAAATGAATTTTTGGTGACATAATGAATCTATCAATTTAATCATAGTTTGGTGACGCAATTAGTCTTTTATGGTGACGGAAAAAATGCTATCCTAAATCCTATTGAATTATACTTATTTCATTTTACATTATTTCATGATATAACGGTAACGGGGTATTTGCAGACGAGTAGCGATACTACATGCGATGCCTTTCTTGTTTTCCTAAGCAGCACGAGATTTGTACGTACTAGTCTTATTTGTAAATCCGAAAAGAAGAGTAGAGTAGTTCAAGAACATTATTTTTGAAATGTAATTCATAATTCAAAATTCAGGCTTTTAGTGTTAATTAGTTACATAATAAAATTGTGGACAGTATTTGGATTCTTCAAATGTCAACGGGTATGTCGCAGTATAAATACATTAAATTGACTCTGTTGAGTCTGTTGCAATAATAATTTACATCCGTCAATAAAATACAAAATAAAAACATCTTCCTCTGCCTGCTTTAAAGATAACCTTATGCCATTCTCTAAAATGTGAAATGGTCAAAATGTATTTTGGTTTCAGAAATGAATACTGGAGATTATGGAGATTTGGACTGTGTTGAAGATGTACATGTAAAGACTGAAAATGATTGGATGGATATGTCTGCCAGCTCTTCGGAATCTGAAAATGAAGAGAACGCGGAGGACAGTTCTGAAAGTGATTTTGACAGTGAATGTGAAGATGATGTCGCAGCAGATTTCCTAAAGTCATTGTCATTCCTAACCGAAGATAAAGATGCTGCCAATAATAACACTAGAGATAGTAAGCCAGGAGCAATTAAAATTAAATTGGAGGTGATCCCTTCAACAATAAAAAGTGAACCTTTGGCTTCCAATGAAAATTGCGACGATGATAAATCGATAGCAAGAGACTCCCGTAGAAATACCGATACTGACACTTTTGAAAGCGAACGGAAAGAATACATACTTCCAATTGACGATCCCTTGAACCAAGATGACGTCAAACCAAAAACTACCACAGCAATGCCGTCGGGACCGATCCGTACCTCTAATAATATTGATTTTAAAGAAATATTTCCTTCGCTAGTAATCCATCAGATTTCGCAAGAAAAACATATCATTAAGAACGTTGCTCTCGCACAATTGCCGAAAAACGATCACTGCTGTAAAGTGTGTCAAAGAAGATTTGGAACGAGTTTCTTATTACACTATCACAACCAAAATGTTCATGAAACGAAAAACAATTATTCCTGTACACTTTGCAAAGAGAAGTTTTCCGTTTTATGGTTTCTGCAAAATCATTCAAAAGTTGCACACAGTGGTACCTTGATACGATTTTGTTGTCAGCTTTGCCAACAAAACTTCTTTTGCAAAACGGACCTTGATGAACACAAAAGGAAAGGTCACGATATCAGGCAACATCCATACAATTGCAAGCACTGTGAAGAAAGTTATAAAACAATGCCGCATCTCCGATGTCATTTGAAAAATAATCATAAGGGGACCAGCGAAGCCACCTCTGCAGGTTGATAATGATATTTAAGAGCCTATTAAATTATTAAAATACAGTATACAATTATAGGTAATTAATTTTACGCTAATTAATTCCAACTAAAGCGTAATTGCTAATGGCAAAGGTTGGATCTGAGATTATTAATACTAGTTTACATGCTTTAAATAAAATGTTATTTCTGGCTACTACTTTTCAGCTACTAACCAGTATCGATTGGAGCAAAATGATGATAACGATAAGATGAGTATCATTTGTAACCAATGTGATGAGGAATTCAAGCGGACCACCGAACTTATTAAGCACACTTCTTCCGAACACAAAGGAATATTTCACTGTTCTTGCAAGAGAACTTTTAAAGCTCATTATAGATGGAAAGTACACCAAAAGATGCACTTAGCGGGTGTTCAGCAATTTTCTTGCGAAATCTGCACTACTACCTATGGCAATTGGGAGAGGCTTTGTAAACACTATAGTACTCATTTATCCAATTTCGAATCTGAGCTTCATGTGTGCTATGTCTGCAATCAATCCTATCGAACTGGAGACGCTTTGAAAAGGCACAGAAACTACGCCCATGAAAAACCCAAACGTCATAAATGTGACGAGTGTGACAAAGCTTACGTTTATTTCGACCAACTTCGAACACACCAGAGAAATTCCCACAAAAAGGAAGTTAGCTCAAAATACAATAAATATTCCTGTGGCATATGCAACAAAAAGTTCAGCAAGCATGGACTAACTGTTCATAAGATTCGTATACATGGTGACAATGATAAACAGAAGTTAAATGCAACCACTAATATGACTAACATCGAAGGCTTAATAAAATCCAGTGATTCATACCAGATCGACTTAATGAAGTGCTTTAACCCAGAAACTTCCCTGTTCACATGTCCAGTCCCTGTGTGTGGAAGGTCGTGTACCAGAAAGAATCATTTCAGACGACATATGAGAACCTTGCATCAAATATTGAGCTACAGAAACCCCGACAGCGATATCACAGGCACAATAGAAGCAAAGCACAAATGCGAAAAATGCGAAAAAACTTTTACCAGAAAAGACTTGTTACTGACTCATGACAGACTCCGCCATACTGGAATCCAGAACCACGTCAGGTAATTGTAACAAACTTTTCATAACTCTAGAAATAACATTTATTATTTAGCATTATAATTATCATCCTGAATTATATCATATTTGTTTATTTAATGTGTAATAGTGTAGTAAGTATTTATTATCTTGATTGTTTCTTTTCAAATTACAATCATATCATTTCATTGCATTTATAATTTATGACTAGTATGTGTAATAGTGTAATTGTTCACATTATCATATTATATGTAGCGGATCCTTCAATTCGATAAAAACCCCTTTCCTGGAATGCGGCTGGTGCCAAAAGCAAGTTCCCTTCGGAGGGATTATTGCACATGTAGACAGGCATAAGAGGACAGTCGTTCATCAGAGCCAAGCTAGAAATCCGAAAAAGGGGAAAGACTTGAACGAGTTTTACAATGATGAAACAAAACTATTCGACTGTGATATGTGCAACGAAACGTCTGTGAATAGTGCTTCGTTGGAAATTCATCTCAAAATTCATCATTATGTAATCAAATACGACAAGAATAAAGATGTAAGAGGATGGTTTCAGTTTGACTGCCCACATTGCTCTTCCAAGCACCCTACATTGTGGCATCTGCGTCAGCATGTTGTTCGTCATGAAAGCATCCGTAAGCGTAAGAATGCCAAAGGAGAAATCGTCGAATATCGTTATAAGTAGGAGTAGTTATAAGTAGAATTCATATTGAAAGTAATTATAAGAAAGTACCTCCAGTGTCCAGTAACAACTATCCCACTCCTTACCTAACTAAAAATTAAGTAAAATTATATACTTTCCATAATAATTAAATGTATGGATAATATAACATAATTCGTTTATTATTAGATAAATATGTAACGATTCGTAATTATGTTTTAATGAATTCCCTGGCGTTTACAACTAGTTTGTAGAATTGTCAAGTAACGTATAGAATAAAAGTGTACTTGATGCTTTGTTAATCTACTTAAATTAATTGAGAGCCGTATTATTTACGTATGATTTTAATTATATGACATATACCCTGTATAAGGCAATGTAGACAATATCCCTATTCCCATAGTCGCTTACTAGGTCTCTTCATTGTTCATTATCATTAGAGTAAAATGTCATTTACTTCCTATACTACTTATTTAGAATTAATTGTGAAGGCTTTTACCAGAACTAAAGTATAGAGCACCCTGAAATACTGTAACGTCCCCCTAACCATATGCCAATCTGCCAACCATATTATTGGATAACTCTTAGAAAACATACACGAATCTGGTAATATAATTTCAATTCAACCCATATACTTATGTTACGTATGTAATAACGTCTAATTAACGTGTAGTCCAACAGTAAAACGTAATATGTAATGATTTGATTAACTGTTTTTAAAGCTTGTCCAGTTTTTGGAATTTGTGCACCTATACTCTTAGTTCTTAGCATGTATAGGGTATTAATTTCCTAGTAGTACTAAAGAATGTACATTTTTGCCATAATTAAAAATTAAACTGCCTACTAGTAACCTACTAAACACTACTTATGATCAAGAGCTAGGGCAGCTTCAAGAAAGTTAAACAATAAGTATTTCAAAACTGTATTTCGATTTAGAGGGTCTTGTTTATATTAGTACTGATGTACTGTGCATGAATTTCGGGAGTGCTATTAAAGGAATCTTATAATATAGCCTAAAAATAGCTCAATCGAACATTAATATCTATTTTTTACCAACCAAAAATAGCACAACCCGTCAGAAAATTTTAAGTTATAAGAGCTTTTGGCGAAGAAATTTCATCAATAAAGCTTTTCCCTCTGCTCTGCTTCCCTTTATTGAAATGGACGCAAATAAGTTACTCAATTTGCTTTTAAAAGATAAGATTGAACGTTTCAAACGAAGCAACATTTTAAGATTTGTCAATGGAAATAGTAGCTTGCATTGGATGGGATTTTACTTTAATATTTTCCATAGACTCCGCATGACACCAATTGTTTGGGACAATTCGACTGAATTATTTAAGTTGTCCAAATCTCCCCTTATCAAGCTGTGGTCAATTGCATTTTTTACATCCTCTTGTTACGAAGTGGTCCAGATTTTCACTCAGTTGCATAGTAAAAATTATGTACATTCCGAAATCCTTTTGATAATAATATTTTTCGCAACCTATCAATTCTTTTTCACAGCTTCAATAAATTTCCAGCTCAAAGGAAATGAAATTGTCCAGTTGTTAAATCAATTCAACACTGGAAAACGATTACAAGCGAATAGGTAAACTCTCTAGTCTTTTACTTGGCAAATAAATTATTTAGTATTTAACAGAATTTCATTTGTTTATGTGCTGCATTGACAAGTTACTTTCATTCAAAGACTACTAATATCATATTGGAAAGATTTGCATAGAATGTTTGTAAAAACTTTAATTTACGATTTTTTAGATTTCCTCAGGCTGAACATTTTACCAATCGTCTTCTTAATGGCAATATTACATGTATTAAATATGATATCTTCGAAGAACTGATTTCCAAATGGTTCCTACCCGTTCTGTCCGGGTTTGCTTGGCTGTCACAAAGTTTATATATTTTCATTCTACCTGGACAACATGTTATTTGCGACTACGTATTTGGGGCAAAAGCGAGAACCGAGATATCGATTG
Organism: Tomocerus mixtus; assembly: GCA_034694165.1. NCBI lineage: Eukaryota > Metazoa > Arthropoda > Collembola > Entomobryomorpha > Tomoceridae > Tomocerus > Tomocerus mixtus. Next base: position 7,540 of record JAQFYC010004177.1, on the reverse strand, counting down.
CTCTTATTTTCTACAGTGCAGAACTGTTTATGATTACAGCTGGAGCATCATTGACGCTCTTTCTGTTCATTTACATTTTACTGTATTTGACGAGATGCTCTTTTTGGCTATACATTTTAAGGTAAGTAAATAGACAACGGCAAATACGGTTATAATGAATGTATCTGATCCAAAATGGCAAAATTGTTTGAATTTCTTGCCCCAAATGATAATGTTGTTGGTCCAATCCCACAGCAGTTTGCATTCTCATTAATGTATAGTATCTACGCTACACTCCGATACGATGATATATCAATATTGATGGATCATTTGTATTATTTCCTAAATTACTAATTTTTTTATTTGACTGAATTATTTTAGGACTAGTCAAATTGACCCCAGGAAGAAGTTGGGCGCTTTTAATCAACTTCGTCATTTGAATATTCTCTTTAATGATGGGTTGATAAGAACATTTTATCCAGTCGCTGTATCAGTCTCTTCCGCCTACATTGTTTTATGCAATTTTTATATTATCCGATTACGCTCGAATTTCCTATCAGACATAATATCCTTTGCCTCAGTATCATTTTGCGGAATATTTATATTTTCGCTGTTGTTAATAACAAGTTCGGCATTTCTGAAATTTTCCACTGTAACTCTGAAAGGCATTAAGTGGGAACTGTGCCAAGATAAGGAGCACCACAAGCGATTATTTAGTAGTAGAGAATTTGGGGTTCGCTACGGGGTTTTCAAGGCAGTGAAACACAAACATGTTTTCGATGGCTGCGATGCGCTCATTTCTTATTTGGTAACTCTTCTCGTATCTTTTCCCCACCATTTCGAAAGGCGTTTATAAATACCTTGGCTTTCAGTTTTACAGAAAATACAAACCAGTAAAACAGTGTTACTTGTTACATAATGTAAATAGAACAGCACATCAAAGCAAATTATGTCTATACATTAGCATAATATTGTGTAAAGTAAGGAAACTGATTGGTAAGATTATGTTTCTTTGGACTACGTTTATTCACAAAAATAATGCTGACTAGTGGTCAATTTTTGGTAACAAACTGATCAATATTAGTAAAATCTAATACTGTTCAACAGCACTGGTGTGCATTATGTAATATACATATTTATATACACAAATGTTCACAGTTATGCATGGATACAAGTTTTATAGTCCGAGGTTCTGCAAGATCACTCTTCTTAGGAATGGCAAACTTGTGATAAGCACAATTATCCAATCCATAAGTCAAATCATCAGACCATGAGATGGCATCATACTTGTTGGATACGCGAATGTGCGTCATAAAAATTCGGATTATACATCCATGGGCTACAACCAATACAGTTTCTGGAGTCGCACTTTTGTCCAGTTGCTCGCATAATTCCTAAACATTTAACATAATATAAATAATTATTTTATTATATTGTGTCAAATATGTGTATATCTGTCCTCTGTGCACATAATTTGGGAAGACAAAAATAAAAATTACTTACATCAAAAAACGATTCCAGCCGAGCAATGATTTTTTCAACGGGTTCCATTCCCTCTACGCAAAACCTTGAGTACTCAAAATAAGGATGATTTGCGTCGATGCCCTTCCCCTGCAACCTAAATATGGTACCGTAAGATTTCCCCAAGAAATAGCTGTCGTCCTACACAATCATTTAGAAATTAGCATTACAACTCAAAAAGGAGTAATTGTGATTTCACAACTTTATTTTGCTTTCGCAAAATTAAAAAAAAGTTTAACTTTACGAACCCATTCTCTGATTCTTTCATCCACATTAATTTTGACTTTTTCTGCATTACAGTTCGAATTTTCGGTAACAATATTTGTTGTTTCCATTGCTCTTGGATAGTCACTGCAGTAAATTTTCGTAAATTTGACATCTTTTAAATCCTTTCCAAGTTGAAGTGCCTGTTTTTGTCCCTTTTCAGTAAGGTGCTCTTCGAAAGGATTTTTAACCGTAAACTCAACATTTCCAGGAGTTTCGCCACTATAAACAGTTCAAAATATCATTTTATTAAAAATTTAGGGATCTTATCATCGTAGTTGGAAGGTTGGTTGTTACATTTGGTTAGGAAAGTTAAGTGGAATATGGGCGTGAAATGTGAAACTGGAGTTTCTTACTATTTCTACTTTTCTGGAGAAGTGTTGCCGATAACTGTAACCAGCTTGAAAAGGGTACAAAGTGAAAATATTTCTTATGACAAAAATTCTCACTCAGTGACTCAGATGACATAAAAAAACTCCTTTTCATATTTCTTTATTCATTATTAATCAAATTTTTACTGTACGTTCATGGTACTTTATGACTTAATAGGTACTTACTGACGAGCTAAATAAATAAAGCTGGACTTCTCTCCTTGTAATGCGGCACTCATTTTTCTTGACTAGGATTCTGGGATAAACTTTTTCACTTTCACAATTTTTTTTAGAAATAATCGTATATTCAATTTTAATTTTGATAAAAATTGATCCGCAATAATCCGCATCCACCAGTTTCGCCAATCCGCCCAAATTAGTTTTGATCAGCCGCGAAAACCAAGGATTGGCCATGCGAAATACAGACATGCATGCCAATAAATATGGATCTCCAGATCTCTTCATCCCTTTTATCTTCATTCTTTTCATCCTAATACTAATATTTCAGTTGAAACACTTTTCATAATTAGTCACTTCTTCATGTCTTTTAATGGTAGGTCCCTAATATAGAGCATATGCAAATTTTGAAAATGCATGACCCAAGCGGGCAGTTTCCCCTTTGACACTAATCTACCTGTACATATCACATTGCCATAAAGCGACTGTTATATTACTGTTGTCACTTACCTATTCCTTTAACCACTTTCTTGATTGCATGTTTAAAGTGCTTTCGCAATAGTGCTCATTTATAACTGTAGAATGTGCGTTTATAATATTGATGATCTTTGCTCGTACAACGTAGTAAATATAATTGGCCCATGTAAATACATCCAACCAATTCCCTGACTCTAACTTGTAGAATGGTTAAGATTTACATATTAAGCATTTTCATAATACCGAGATCGACCGACCTAAACTTTTTGCACTCGCTCAACGAGTACAGGTATACATTCAATCTTAATTTTATTCATATGATGATGCAATACAAAACAGAACGTATAGTAATTTTGCATTCTTATGATAAACAGGCCTCATTACTTAATACTTAATAATACAAAGTATCTATAATAACATTCTATGGGTCAACCATTTGTATACTTTGTCTACAACTACATACAGTTTACCTACTTAAGATATCATCAGGTACCAACAAGCATCCTTTCCAGGTAACATTTATCATTATTGGGATGCTTGATATTAATGACAGATAAAAATATAACTAACTCAGGTCACAAAAACATTATTTTAAACAGTTCAATATAAGTCACATCTCAGTTCCAGAGTTTTAAGAAGGACTTGTAATCAAGTAAAGTTTTATCCTTCCAAAATAAATATCGCAGAAATAGGTGCAAAATATATTTATTTAGGTAGATGTATTGCATGTCCTCTATTAAACATGATAATTCTCTCTGGGCTAACTTGAAATTGTAAACCAGGATATATTTGCAAAAATGACTGAAAAAAAATGTTCATCAAAATTTGGAATTAGTGTGATCTTGCTGATTAGTGCTACTATTATATACTACAAACATTCAACTTGGAGTGAACCTATTCAGTGTATAATTACTAACTAATTTATCAAAATAACTGCATGAAATACTGAGAATTTTTTATTTCCCTATTCTGTAAATACCATTCCTTTTGCCAAAAGAATTTACCACATACGTAAATATTTAATTATCATGACGCTTAAATGGGTATCTTGCGTGCCAGTATTTTTATTCACTTTACATTACATATTGCCAGATGATTTTTTATAGATCAATAAATGGGCTTTTTGTCCCGAAACAAAATGCAGATTTTTAAATTATACCACAACACAATTAAATATTTGGCCACGTTTGCAAAATCTACACTCAAGGCAAATAATTTAATTTAGTGTTACTATTTAGATTTCGATCTTGTAATTTAATAAAACCATTTGATCCTGATGTAATAAATAGATTGCAAACAGCTTTTATCCTTTTTTTGTATTTTGGTGCCTTACTAACATTTTAATAATATTATTTATTTAAATATTTATACTTATTATGTACTATCTTTCTTAGATTCCATAAATCGTAAGTCCCAAGTGGAATCACCATATGAAGTCATAGTAAAGTACGATATAAAATATATACAGATATGTAGAAACAATTATTGCTTAATATAAAAAATTTACATTCATTCGTAATCAATTTATGCAACGATTTAAATTTTGTGTTCAGACAATTTGTAAATCCTCCAAAGACAATAAACTCGGAATACTTAACAATTTTGCGGAAACTACACGCGGAATTAAAAGCGTCAAATAATGGTAGCCAGATAACTCTGAATATCAAACACAAGCTTCATGAAATATTGTCTGAAGTCGTTCAAGGGCAATTAACCATTCTGCAAAATCCGGATAATTGTTTGAAAACAAATCTTGTTTGCGGACACCAAGGAATGCGTAATACAATTTTCAATTTTGTGCAAATACCTTGAAAATATTTCAAATTACAGTTAGAGAATTTTATATAATAGAGGGACCAAGCGGATTTTACTTATACTGACATATTACAGTATACGTAATATTAAAGTAGAATGTTTAGTTAATTTTGCTGTCCATGCTATTCGCAAGCATAATTTTAAATAATGTAGTAATGTTTATCTTTATATTACTCTATTACCAAAATGAAAAAAGAATAAAATGTAATGAGTATGCTTCAGTATGCGGTTTTGGATGCCAACTACATCACAGAATTGCTTGTCTGATGGTTTCATACGCGTTGGGTATTCCCCTTATTCACGACGAAAGCAATTGGCCATTTAAAAACAAATGGGCTGAAGTACTTTTACCTTTAGGATGTAAATGTGAAGTTGGATTTATGACATACAGGCTTATCTGGAATAGACGGTTTCCTATTATTTGTGAGATTAATTAATTATATTATAATCCTCATAAGAAAAGTACATTTATAATGTCTTTTGTGCCAAAAAGCATCTTAAATTATAAATTATTTGCTATTTATTTGCAAATGGCTGCAATAGTCAGAGAGAACGGAGCCGTTTATAACATAAATGGATCAATTTTTAAGAAATATGCTGACCAAATTGAATATCCGCTAAAAGATGGACTGCCAGTTACAAAAGATTTAGCTGAATTTGTGAAGGCCATTCACCCATCTCCCTTTCTATGGTGGGTTGGCCAGTTTATGAAATTCGGCCTAAAAGTCAGCCAAAGTCAAAAAGAGAGAATAGAGGTAGCCAAGAAAGAAATTGGATTCAAAACGCCAGCAATTGGGTATTTCTTTTAATCTTTTATCTTAAATTCGTTATATATGCTTTTAAATTTGTGTAATTTGTTCTCATTTTTGGATTGTTTAGGTTCCATGTTCGTCGGACTGACAAAATAATTGCCAACAGTCACTTATTTCATTATTTGGATGACTATATAACTGTAGCCGACGAATATTATAAAAATTCTACAAAGAGTGAAGTCCAGAAAAATGTGACAAGACCCAAGAATATATTCTTGGCTTCAGATGATACCAAAGTTATAGAGTCAGCTAAAGAAAAGCAAGAAAAATTAACTATTGGGGATTTATTTCTTTTCTTTTGTGCAGGACTTGGCTTTATGATTTTAGTATTATAGTGATCTGATTTAAAACTTGTATTTGTAGGTTTGCTCCACAAGGGTGGAATATCATAGGATTTCGGTCGAGGACAACATATAGAAACCAATCTTCAAGAGCTGTGGCTTTATTTGAAATAACAACGGACTTATTTCTCCTGACAGAATGCGATTTTGTAGTTTGTGATTTTTCTTCAAACGTAAGTTTCAACGAGTAATTCAAAAATTCATAAATGATGATTGTTAAGTATGCCATAACTTGCAGCCATTTTCAACTGTAATAAAAATTATGACCATTATTTGTATGCATAAACATACAAATAACATTTATTTGAATAATTGGTATTCGTATAGTTATAGATCAATAACTTATCCTACCTTTATGTATAATATACTATTTTACTATTTCTAAAGCCTAACTTTCCCTTTTTAGATATGCAGTTTGCTTTTGGAAATGCATAATTTCATTTATTTGGATGGAATGAATCACATAAAATCTTTGGGGCGCAACTACACTTATATACTGTTTGGGGGCAGACTAAAATCGGAAATCATTAGCATTGACTGGTAGGTGCAAACACCTTTAGACATCCCATAAAAATTGTTATCAAGTATATACAAAATAACTTTTTAATATAAATACCAACTTTCTCATCAATAAATAATTATCCCTTTTTGGAATATGTAGATGAAATATACCTTATAAAAAATATTATATGTACTAATAAAGTTATTTTTTACCAAATTGTCTATTTAAATATATTATCAAAGGACTCGCTAATACATACTACATAACATACTAACTATATCAATTTGTATCTATTTTTAGAGAACGGGGTAACTAAATATTCAATTTAGTATTCAATAGCACCCTGACCCTGACCTGCTGGTTTTATTGAAGTACACATCTATTAATATTTTTACGTAAAATAAAATAATACATTAATATTTTCCAGACTAAATGTCGATTCATGAGTATTATTATTATATATGTTTTATTTCCATAATCACCTTCGTAGCATACCAGTTCCGCGAAATTGTGGGTTTTGGAAGATTTATTGAGTTAACAATTTAAAGACAGTTATTCCCTCAGGTTGAGGACACAATATTTTCGTAAAACTACTACAAATCTTATATCTTACGTAAATAGTACAAAATACAAGTCGTAGTATATATTTCATAAAATTTTGAATGTGATTATTTGTACTGTTTGCCCACTTAAAAATTATTTCCTAAATTAATATACCTTTGCATGTAATAAAACCTTTTAATAATACTATAATACTTAATACTGTAAGTGAATAGTGAAATAAACTGCAAGGCAAAAGGCCAACAATTCAACGACAACAAAAGCAAGGAGCTAACTAAAAACCCTGGTCACCAGGGTGGGCCAAATTTTTACAATTCTTTGACTTACTACGCAGACAAAAAATTTAAGTAGAGTAAGGTATACTAAGATAAAAGTTGCTTTTGGCAATTGGCGAAACTTTTGTGAAAATTTACAAATGCTGAAATGTCATGGTGTCAAAAACTATATCCCACAATAACTGTGCCACAATTTGACTAAAGTTTTAAAGCGTTTGGGGTAAATATAAAGTATAAATAATAATACAATGGTAAATACTAACTTTGTTCGCATTAATATATTATGATTGCAGGACTAATGGGTCCAGCCGAAAGGGTCCAAGCCCATTTTGAAATAAAACCCTTAAGGGTCCAGCCCACTCAGCATCTATGAAGATGAGCATTAGAGAAATACATGCACATGTTCATAAACATAACCATTAATTTGCTATATTATCACATATAA
>JAQFYC010004176.1:0-18048 GCA_034694165.1 Tomocerus mixtus | reverse complement strand
TAAAATCCTAAAGTGGGTCATCATCATCACACTTAAGAGACTGAGGAATGATGCGATAAAAACATTAAAAAGACTTCAACATTCAAGTAGATTTAGGCTTTACTAGACGTGACGCTTCACTAGACTGACCAAACAACCTCTTTCATATCTTCTTTATACATAAGCATATTATAATTTCATTTCTTGATTTGATATTACTACAGATTACTAAAAGAAGAGAGTCGTATTGTATTGTATTATATTACAGAGTCAAATCATAATAGTAATACATAGTATGTAGTACATTACAACAACATGAGCATCATATGCATATATTTGTACTTATGTACATTTAACATATAATCCTAATCAAATCACTAATGTTATTTAAGTATGATACACTCGCTACACAAGAAAACAACAATTTGCAATTATTCATATTTATTTGAAGGAGAGATAGATAGATAGATGAGATATATCCATTCCTTTCTTCTGGTATGGCATATAAGTAGTATGGTCTGGTTTGGTCTAGTCTGGTCATGAGACTCATTAATTGAAGGGATAACCGTGCCATAACGTAGCCAAGGAAAGATATGACATTATGACAGTACAGGGAGCAAGACTAGTCATGATTTCCATGTAAACTTATTGGCTACATTATCATAATCGTATAATACTTAGACTCGTATCTCTATAATGTTACATACCTAAGCTCATATTGTACAATATTTTTTATTTAAATTGTTACAGCTTTGTATTTGTATTGTGTCGCTCGTGCATACCTTGTCTACTGTCTTGTCTATCTATGTACATTGTTTAGCATTATGTATGCACATACATAATGTAACAAACAAAGCTTCATATTTATGATTTGTATTTGGATACCTACCGATACTACCTACATACGTAAGTAGGTAAGTAGTTTTGTACTTTGCATTGTTCAACCTTTTACCATTTACACACAAATAGTATTCATTTATCATAAACAAACCATGAGGACATCATCTTGCTTACTTTTATTTTGCATGGGCATATTATATTTATGATTACGATTTTATATATATTGTAACGAAGTAGGCTTTTCTCATTTATTCCGTTTAAAGATGAATCATTGAGGCTAATAATAGACTAACAATAGCTGTACACTACTTTATACTAACAGAAACATAAACAATGCAACACAATATTAAATATTAATACAGTGATATAAATAAAGGTGGATATTTTCTCCTGTACTAAATAATTTGCATATTTTTATATACTGTGTATTATGTATACAGATTTCGTAAGATTGTCAATTGGGGTTTGAGAATATTGTCTTTGACAATTGCAATATAATTTATCTGAGCTGCGGTACTATTTTTCTTTAATTATATCTTTCGTTGTCATTGCTTTGATTACAGATTACTTGGAGCAGTGCTCCGTATGATTTACCTATAGCTATTATGCACTATACAGCTTTCATTTTGGTTTGTTAACTAATTTTGTAAGACGTGCCATAATAATAATGACAAAGCTCGAAAATCCAATTTAAAGTAAACTAATTGGGTAAATTGAACTGACCACAAGTCAAAACTTTAGAGTAGAGTAACTAAGTAAGAGAATCAAAGCGTTTTCTTCTCAAAGAAATGCAATGAATTGCTTTAGAACAAAACAAAGCACTTTTTGTAGTGTAATCTATACAATAGTTACAATTACAGAGTAATTTCTGTGAAAGTTCAATCAAGTTGAGTTAGATTGAAATAAACAAGGTAAGTATAGTAATAAATACAAAATAGTGGACTGTACTATATGGATCCAGGATCCAATCCAATATAAATACTTCCTATACATATACTGTAGGACCAATAGAATCTATAACTTTTGACTCTTACTATAAAATATAGTCATTATAGAGTAAAAGGATATAGATAAAATGAATCAGGCAGGTACGGTAATGGTAATGGATACCTGAATACCTGTACGCACGCCTGGCATGTACCATCACATTTCTCAAACACAATCTCCAACATGAACTGTACTGTACGTATGCTATAGAACATAAACGTACTTTCTTGAAGCTACGGAAGAAATTATTTGGAAAGGAAGTAAATGAGTGGATTGGATAAACGGGCGGAGTGAATCATCACTCTGCCTGTCATGTCAGACAGAGTAACCTAAAAAGAATGCAAAAAACTTTTACAAATACTGATACATACAGATGGTGATGGTTCTTGTTTTCTCATTCTCAAGAAATGGTGATGCATACTATATACTACGTTTAATAGTAAATGCACTTTTAAAATTTTCCACGAAGATGGTACAAACTAAACAACAACCAACATAAATACTTGCCTAAATACTACTTATGCATACATTTCAACCGAAATCTTCTTTTAGGATTACTTCCAGGAAAAAATATATCTTTCTATGAGCTTATCTTAAATTAGACTGTATAACTATGTATTATGGATTCCGGGTTACTATTTGTATATTATGATGTGACCACATGTACCAGTTTTTGGTTTGTATTTATAGCTCTCTACCCACAAAAGATTACAATTACTAGGTTTGTGTATTGTTTTAATTTCCCGAGGATATATGGATGTACCACGCGTAAATGTAAATATATGCTTATGTACATAAGGTACTCATGAAACATATTACGGTTCCATATCGACCTTATAATTATAAGTTGGTACAAATGTAGTTCAAACACATAGGTACATATTATGTACTATTACACCGATGCATCATCTAGGTTGTTCCTATAACGCGGTCTCTGACACTAATGCAGTTTTAGGTGGATTGATTTCAGGGAGTCTATATTTATGTATGAGTATTTTCACACATGGCCTGCCCTGGTCTCCTAACATCAAAGAGTACACTATTATACACAAATAGAATACAGAATAACAAGAAGTTACTCAAACTGGTTGGTCGAAACTAATTTCGGATTTCCAACTTTGTAATAAACCTAAGAAAAGGCAATGGCTCTTTTTTCGTTATCTATTTTTAGATTCCTAGGAAATGAATTGGTTGTTTTTGTATTCCGTTTTTCAATTAAAACTCACAATGGGACTTCCTTCCACATTTTGTGGGATTGGGATTACTTCTTTGGGTCTTTTGTAAGACGATTTTGTATTGGTTTATAGATATCGCCCTTCCGGTGAATGCTTTACGTATTTGTAAAGCTACATAGATTAGATACTTGACAAAACTCTATACAATGAGGATCTTATTTCTCAATAGAATAAGGTATACCACAATTGACGCTAAAGAAATGTCAATCTTATCGATACTTGGGATTAAATGGAAAATACAGAAGAATCAACGTATACATTTCAACAGTATAACAAACATGAAAATGTATTTTATATATTTGAATAAATCTAGCAGGTATACTATACATTACATTGAAAGCTCTGTATGTATTTGTTAGACATTTAGGTTCAGTTTCGCTAATTAAGGATTTCAATTACCCGTGTATACAAAAGATAAACATTTTTATACATAATTGAACAAAATAAGAAGCTGAAAAAGACGTATCTGCAATACTATTTTGAATACAATAATGAGGATTGGAAACATTATTAGTAAATGGAATTTTTATGTGAATGCCCAAATATAAATTTGATTGACAAGTTACGTAGTACAATTACCTAAACAGTTTAACTACTGATTAAAATACCTACTTACTACTCTGCATAATATGTGCTTAAGCACCTTATTACAAATCACAACTCAATAAATCCCAGAATTATTAGTGTACACAAGTATACATATATTATTACTATTAATCGTTATTTAATTAAGCATATGCATGACTCATGACATGATGACAATAAATTAATTGTACTTGACTGGTCTGGTCATATCTGTAATTAAATCATTTACTTATATAAGATAATAATACGTAACAGTGTGCAACGCGCATTTGTTTTAGTGACGGAACAATATAATGTATAAGCACATAATGTACTTAGTATATACATAAGCATATCAGATGCGTCATCTATTTATCGTTATCAACAAATAATATTACATCATTACAATCCACTTATGGTAATGCAAGCAATACGTTCGGAAAGATTAATTTTAAAATCCTCATAATAATGAATTAGTCATCGTTAAATACCTTGCTTGGATTTACTCATTTAACACAAGCAATTATGTTATCTGAATTTCCAATGATTAATTTAAAAATTAAGAATAAAAAAAAACTTACTTGTGTTCCAGGTAAAGCTTCCAAAAATGCATTTCCACCTTTTGCAAGATTCGCTCCCATTTGTCTAGCTCTATCTCTTAAAATTCACTGTAAACCTAATGATTTCTATTCCTGATGGAGATTCAATATTTATTCCATCAACAAACTCTATTCTTTCAATCCTGGTTTATCCTAAATGGCATTTCCAAAATTGCGAAACTGTCCGTAGAAGCATACATACAATACACGTTGCTTTGCTTTGCTTTGCTTTACTACCCGCACATTACATTCTTGTAATTAACATAGTTAACAATTTATACTGTACTGTAACAAAAATGAGTAAAAGTATTTATTATTTTGACTAATATTCGGTATCGGTATCTCTGCTCACTCTTTTGTTTCATTGCACATATTTAAGCGTAGAAAAAATTCATCCGAATTCCCATCCATTCTTCTAATGATCCGTAAGTTAAATTGTAAAACAATAATAGATTGACAGATCGTTGTATTACTTATTGGCAGTAATTTCTCCAGGAAATTTTCAGCTCATTTTTCCTTTTATCCAAATCAACATTTAGTAACTTCAAACAAAATCTTGACAAGTTGTATTTGTATTTGCTAAAGCTGCACAAATTCACCTTTACACTACACAAGAGGATACCTTAGCTTTTTATGACGTAAACGATAACAGGGCCTTAAGATATTATGTAATACATATAATAAATACTGCAACACATATGTATTATATGACAAAAACGTAAATAGTAAAATAGCCACTAAGAATCACTTAAAAATCAAACACAGAAACTAATTGCAAGAAGCCAGAGTCTGAAGACAAGACCACAGATTTTCAATTCCACTGACCTGCCTGATTCATTCAACGATTCAACTTTAATTTTGATACAAAAGGGCGAAGGAATTTCGTTTAATTTCTAGGAGATAGCCTAACATCCACTTCCACTAGTGTACTACAATTTAGGAACATGTTTTCAATTTATTTTACTTTATCATTTACGCTAGAAACACAGCGATTATGTAAATGCCACGAACTGTTTGATTTGATTGTCTCTTTGCTTTACTCATACAAACAAGAATTCCTCTCCGTGTCCATTCTTCTGTAGTCTTGCCTCTGGTATGGTCTGCTCACCAAACTGCAATGAAAATGGTGGTAAAGCTAAAGCTATGCTTTGCCTATGTCCATTCCATATAGCAATATTAGTACATAGAATAAAGCAAATCCAAGCAAAGCAACTCAACAACAACACAACACTTGCTTCGAGTACTATCTCAATGTATGGTGGTTGTTTATTTTCCTTCGTTTCCTTCGCTTAGCTTATGGACACTATTATCTCTAATACTATTCTTCTCTACGTACAGATATACTATAAGTATTTATGTATTTATGTACTACAGTACAATGTATGCAACTTATACATTGTGCACCGTGGTCCCAGGCAGATAACCATTATATACAAAGACAGGTACTATTTGTATCTATCTCACTCATACACTTACTGTACTGCGTACATATTATATAGACAAAAATGTTAGACAGCCCTCTCCAGTAGTAGTCCCGTCAGTGCAGTAGTATATATCAACTTCACTTTAGTTTAGCTTTGAGATGCCATATCCAATCCACCTATACATAAAAGTATGTGAAGCAAATAATACATATAAAGATATATACACTCTACAGAGCTGTATAGAATTTGGTAGGTTTGCTCTGTCTCTTCAGTTCAGTTCAGTTCAAGCCAAAGCCAAGAAACGAAATAATATTATCATCTCTTCAGACCCAGTCTGTGAATGTATGTAGAATTTAAGCTTAAAGCTTAGCCTTGTATAAGTATTGTATAGTGTTACTTATGTATTTACTAGTGTTAAGCTTAACTTGTATAGAAAATGCCTGTCTTTCTTTCGAGTCAAAATGATTCTATGGTTGATAGGTACTGAAACAAACTGAAATCCACTCTTGCCTAGATTTATACTTCCACGCAGTTGTTGTCAGGGCTCCTACTTTGGGCTGGGACATAGTGACGCCATACCCTCACAAAATGTGGCAACTTCTATCCTAAGATATAACATACTATATACTTACTAACGAGCTAAAGCTTGTCCGCTGCATCCCATTGTATTAGGCTTCTATATACAAGTAGACGTATTATGTATGTATGTAATACAGTATATATTTAAATACAAAAGTTATACAAGTATATATACAAGCATAATATCTGTATGAATAGTATGAATGTATCTTTAGATAGATATGCAATACCTAGCGATAAGAATCATAGCTAAAGTTCCACAGAACAGAGAGGATATATAGATCTATTAAACGAAATGAAACTGAAGTACCATATTATACGAAGCATACTCTACCAATACTAAGTAAAATAGGTATTACTAGTTACTATGTGTACTTATAGCGTATTGTAGAATGAAATATCAAGAATTCTCTTATTCACGAACATTTAACTTCTGAGTATTGCATTGGGGTGGGTTGGTTGGTTGTTGGGTGGGTGGAGTTGCCTCTGGACGTTTTCTATACTAAAATATCTTTACACACCAAACCAAACCAAACCACCGAAAATTCTATGAAGCCTAAAGCTCCAAGAATTTGAACCAAGCTTCACTCTAAGCTCATTCTTTCAGCATACTTGCATACATAGCATTGCATTACACACTCACACATGCATTCAGCTATAGAAGACATACAAGTAGAAATACTTCAGATTTGGTTCTGGTTGCAATGCACTGGCTTTAAACTCTAAACGCTTCACTTGTACCTGTCTGAGAGTGTAAGTAGTAAGTACAAAGTATGTATCCATATCACAGAAGAATAATATTACATTTTTGTATATGTATGTATAGTACATACGTATATGCGTTTATTTGTATGTATGGGATAAAGAGAGGACAGACAGGTGCAGCATTAAATTCGACTTAACCCAAGAGAGGAAATTCTGTGTCAGCGTTATATCACAGATCCGAAAATTTCCCTCTGCCTTGTTTTATTATTTATGTCATGCAGGATTGTCTACGTGAGGTTGAAATGAAATCCTTAAGGAAATTTAGTTCCATAATTTAGGAAATGTAATCTAAAATTTTGCGAATAAATTCTGACATGTGTCCACACGTGTATGTACATACATTTTCATGTTATGAAATGCTGTCTGGTCGTCTTTCATACATTTGTATACAAAGTTGTATGTACATATTTATGTATAATGGTTCCTTTGCTTGGAGCCTGGTCCTGGTCCTAGTCCTGGTATTACTACACTTGTATGGAGGGAAGTTTCTTCTTTCAGTTCTTAAGATACACGTTTTTGTCAAGTATAGTAGTATGTACTATACTTAAGAATGAATGTGGTATCTGCAGGTGTAATTTCTTGTTGATGTTCTTTTGGATGGAGGTATTATAAAGATCTATTTTTTCATTCTCCTCCATACATAGTAAATACAACTTCACTCTTTACTATTCGAAACTCTTTCACTATCTCTCAAATGTATGATTACAGGTAATTCCTTTGATATTCCATGTTTGTATGGCACTATTCACATGAAATGGTTATCTAAATGTAGCTAATAAGCATATATGGTATACAAACGGGAACTAGTAAGTTATAAGCATAATAAAAAGGAATACTTAAGCTAAGCCAGGCCACGCTGAGGCTCTTGAGCGATACATTAATAACCTACAAGAGGCAAGGAACACACAGGCACACATAAACAGAACAGAATCATATCTTTATATTACAGATAGCGACTATTTTTATTTCATGAATTTATTGCGGCCCATTAGTATGTGAAGACGAGATCTCCCTTTATTTATGCTCGATTCAGGTTGAGGCTGCCGAGTCAAGTGAGGGAGGATTATTCCTCACTATATAAGTTAAGCCAGTATATCAGGTAAATGCATATTGCTTTTATTGAAGTACACACAGAAACAGAATGTTACAGAATAGTAGCTGTACATATAGTAGCTACAGTATGTATTATTTCATTTTGTATTCTGTATCTGTATGGGTTCCCGTTTATTGTTAAATACAAAAATAACTCTGTTTCTCTTTCTAAAGTTTCGAAAGTTATATTGCCCCATTATTTTAGGTTAGTGTTGCTCTGTCAGTATTTGCAGTAGTAAATGTGAATTAAGGATTTCTTTACTTTATATATTATTGCCTTCGATCGTTCGGCAAAAGTGTTACCTGCGTGCTGAGCTATACCCACTAGGTAGTATTTGATTACTTACTTGCCACTTTTATACAACTTACCTCCTGTAATTCTTAGTACATGAAAATACTCTTAGTTTGGATTTGGTATTCTATTCTGGTTTGGTTTTAATACTCATCACAGCATGGCCAAACTAATAAGCAATAAGAAGCATGCTTATTTGTAAAATGAAATGATAACAGTTTTAGTGGAAAGGAATCAAATACGACCAGACTAAACGCCTAAACTAAACTGATGTATATTAGGTACTTTCCACTGCCTCATATGTACTTAAATACTTATTAGCAAAAGTAATACTTATTGTTAACTAAGCTCAGCATTAAATACTTAGTTTATGTACATAGTTACTCCTTAAATGAAGATGAGGCTGAAAATGAATGACATGAGAGCATGACTGCAGGGAAGAAATCGAAATTAAGTTATCTTTCATTTCAGGTGTTAAGCAAAGAGCTTTATGTTTACTTGCTTTAACAGCAGCAGTCCAGGTTAAGTTCAGATTAGATAGGAACATAAATACATATATGGTTATGGTACTAGTACACTAAGGCAAAATAATATTTAGGTAGATAGTAGATATTAGTACCTGGTTAAGCTTCGTTTGTGGTATGAGTTGTGTATATATGAATGAATACACATATATGTTTATAATTATATTTACAATCTTAATACTATCCTTGTCTGTGGCACAGAATTCTCTTTAAAGCTAGATAATAAAGTGTATTAGCTTGAGAATGTAGAACACATTTTATAGAGGAACTTCGTAACTAACGTAAGTCAGCATTAAAGATACGATCGCCGTACCATATTAGATTACTGTTATTAACCTGTGCAGTGCAGTGCACGTTTGTTTTTTTTTATTCAATGTTGAGTTTTATAACTAACTAATGCACATACAGATTAAATATTGACTTTTAAATGATAGGGTTGCGCATACACAGGTGAGGGTTTTGGGATTGTGTTAAAATGAACACCCATTAGAATTAATTACCCACTACTGACTTGTCACCTGCAAATAATCTATTGAAAGAATTTTCATCTGTGGAGAATTAATATTTGAGATATCTAAAATGTGCAATTAATATTTCATGTGCAAAAATTTCACTATAAACTGTACGCAGTGACAAGGGATTTAAAACTTTATTGTCCTGATAACAGTTAAATATGATAATTACAAGCATATCTATATGTATGTTCTTTACTAAATTCCCCAACCCTATTTGAAACACGAAACCCTGGTTGTTTTTTGCATTGTGGCTTACTGTAACTTGCTTCCTATAAAAACAAAACCGTGCTAGGCTATGCTGTACCACCTTATCTTTAGTAAATAATTCGCAAGCACTCGTTTGTTTGTTTACTCTTCGAAGATTAATACGTGACGATTGACTTCATTAGTTGGCTCGTCATCCTCAGCCTCCAATCCTCGATAAGCATAAGACGCAAGAGAACTTAAACGCTTTTTTATGTTAAAAGAATGAAATATTAATGAACCATTCGTTAGAGTTGTATTGTTTCTGATTTTATTTAAGATTTGTATTTGTATTGTATGTACGTGCTAAGTTTGCAAGTTTAAGAAACCAAAGACAAAGCCTTCCTAGTGTAAATATTTGCAATTTTCATACCTAAGCTACTTATGGGATTATTAATTGCAATCGTAAGAACTTAAACGTGACAATAAAAGTTGAGTAGTAAAATCTGCAGATTAAAGCCAAACATTATTAATTTTCAAGGTAATTCATATGGGTTGGTTGGAATGAAGTGTATTAAGTACGTCTATTTACATAAAAACCACTGCGAAATATTTTATCCTATTGTTCAATGCTATTTTTATGGATTTATGCATTCATTAGAGAGTTAATGTACAAAAAAGGATGACATTAATAATTTTCTACCTTGTGGCTTACCGATTATTGTTTTAGATGTTAAATGAAGTATGTATGTATATCTATGTGCAAAAGGTATACGAAAAACGTAGTTGATAGGTAAGCTTTATTTAAGTAGCTGTAATTGTAAACATCATAATTAACCTCGATTCTCAAAGTTTTACGGTAAGCGTAAATTAATTTTTACAAACAGTATTGTTTTTCTCAACACTAAATCGATTTTCTATAGCGCATTATTGTACTTATTATATAATACATTTTTGTTACTGGAACATCAACAGTAATTATTCCAATTCTTATGAAATTACATACATTATTCTTATAAATTACTATCCGCAATTAATTAGTTAGCGCCATAAAGTATAATATATACAGAACTAAGTACTAACAAAACACCTGTTAATTGTGAAACACATTGAATTGAATTCAAAGGAAGAAAATTATTAAACGGTAAGACTAATATATTAATTATTAATCCTAGTAATAGGCCAAATTAGTATGTTAATTGTGTATATAGGTATATGATTATTTTTTACAAATTTTTGCATACACATCACTTTCTAAACAGACCTCTACATTAAAATGTCAAAAATATTAGCTAACAACGTGAAAAAATTATAAATTCTTAAAAATATATATTAATACATGCTTGTCTATATAGGTATATGTAGATTACAATACTTGGATCATTTTATAGTAACATGCATAGGTTAATTCGAACAATTTTTGTCCTACGTAATAGTATAATATTGCACCCTGCATCTTATTCTCAATAAATAAATGCTTCCAGACTTACGAACCACATCTAATTTAGCATAGACCATCAGTACACTTATTGCTACGGCATTGGAAATCAGCTTGACAACTTTCCCCAGTGGAAATTTTGCAGAGACCCTCCACACATTCGCCACTACAACAATCTATGGAATTCGTACATGTCAAAATTCCTTTAGCAGGATTACAGCATTTATTTTCAGTACACTGAGTTTTGACACAACTTTTTGAGTCTTTACAGATTCCACCACTTTTTACGTAACACATTTTGGTTGTGGAATCGCAAACTCCATTATTACAACAGTCACCGTCGGAGGAACAAGCAGAATGTTGACGTCCCGATGGGGTGGGTATACAACAGGTCCTGTTTTCATTACATTTATCTTCATTGCAGCATTTTCCATATCTTGCATGTTTTCCTTGTGCAGAATCTGTACATTTCGTACCCACTGAATTACATTTTCTAGCCAGGCCACGATGTTTTCCTCCTGTGTGTATTGAATCTCTATTTAAGAGCTCTTCAGTAAAAGGATTGTCTCCAGCGGGCTTCCAATCGTTTTTGATTGGGTTAGTGGGATCAATTTTACTTGGCCATCCGTGATTATCAGAACCGCCCCAACCAAAATCATCGTCGCTCCAGCCAAAATCAGAACCTCCCCAACCAGAACTAGGACCGGAACCGCTCCACCCAAAATCTGAATCGCTCCAACCAAAACCATCGCTGTTTCCCCATCCCCAACCATCCCCATTGTTTCCTCCGTCAGACCATCCGTTGTTGTTTCCCCCATTTTGCCAACCATTATTTTGATTATTGGGACCACCATTAGACCAGCCATTATTATTGGACCACCCATTATCTTGATTATTGGGACCACCATTAGGCCAGCCATTATTATTGGACCACCCATTATCTTGATTATTGGGACCACCATTAGACCAGCCATTATTATTGGACCACCCATTATCTTGATTATTGGGACCACCATTAGGCCAGCCATTATTATTGGACCACCCATTATCTTGATTATTGGCCCACCCATTGTCTTGATTATTGGCCCAGTCCGTATTTTGATCATAGAACCATCCACTGTCTTGATTATTGGGCCATCCATCGTCTTGATTATTGGCCCAGCCCGTATTTTGATTATTGGACCAACCCAGGTCTACATTAAATATGTCTTGTGACCACCCAATATTGTTCGGTTGCTGAGGAGGTCGACCACCAGTAGGTTTAGGTCGATTGGGCCTGTTTTGTGAACCAATTCCAGATTCAAAAGGTGATATAGGTTTTGGTTTATGATTGTGTATTGGTTTGTGACCACCATGATGTTCTTGTTCATGGTGTTCCGGTTCATGATGTTCTGTGCCTGCTATCGAAATACATGTCACAAATGTGCTGAGGAAATTTTGGAACCCTACCAATTTTGCCTTGTGGTGAAAATCTTGTACAGCATGAATAATTTGCTCAAGTTCAAGCTTACTGAACCCAATAAGGTCCTTTTGCTCGGGTGTTTCCAATTTTTCTTCTACTATCAGAGTAGCATCTGATATTTTGTGGAACACACAAATTAATATTTGTACAGTTAACAAAGTATGTACTAGTTTTAAATTCATTTTGTTAAAAATTACTAAAACTGAAGTGAATAGTAATGGAACAGAAGTGGGACAGAGAGGTTTAAAAGAATGACCTTTCTCGTCCAAAACAGAACTGGACAATACTTTCCTTTTTCGCTTAAATAACTTCTGCATTTCAAATGAATGTCTATAAATAAAACGTGTAACAATTTTCGGCGTTTGTAATGCAAGGGTTCAAATAAATAATTGCTTAATGGTAAAAATAAATTCATATATTTTATCATTATGAATGTATAAGGTTAAAAGTTCATTTCAAAGATGATTGTACCTTCTTAAAAGTGTCTTTAGTCTTCACATGAATAAAGCTTGCTACCTGTCTTATTTAGAGTAGCTTGGGCTAGAGTATCTAAAAAAGGGTACAATATGTGCATTTTATTGTAGCAATCTTACTTTGTGCTTGAATGCACACCTTTTGTCAAAATACATTAACATACTGTTCTCATTTTTCGGAACAATTTATTTGTAGTTACTATTTTAGAAAAGTCGTTATTAATGAGGGTGATGACCCAGAGTTTCCTAATTACATAAATTATATACTGTCATAAACTCAGGTGTTGGTATTGTGAGGACCCTTTTGAATGCCTATAATAGTCCTTCATTCATAGCACATTAATAATGAGCTACAAATAAAAATAGAGCCAACAATCAATATGGAAATGAAAATAAAATAGTACTTGTGCCTAATTTAGTTTACAAAGCTTACCTATTACTGTATGGAATAGACAGTTAATAGTTTATACATTTATTTTCTTACTGTAGACATTCTAAATAGGATAGATATGCTAATAGCAACATTCATCAGTACACCATGCCAAGTATTGGTCTACCGTCTACATTATCGTAATGGATTGTATATATAAAATTTATTTGCTGCTCTAACGAACTTACTAATAATGAATAAATATTAATTTTATCATCAATCACTAATTCTTAGAGTTTGAATGGATCATGCATACTTCTTAGTATGTACGCACATTATATTTTCTACTTCATTTAATTACAAGGATGCAAATATTGCATTAAAATTGTATAATTAGGGATCCGGTTTGGTAAGATTAGCGTAAGTTTTACATATTAATGATAGACTGAAAATATTAATGCATAATTTACTTAGAATTATTTAGTAAAATGAACTTTGGTCTGGTCTCTGGTGTATTCTAAGTGTACTCCTATCACATTATAATATAAATCGAGTGCTCGTAAATGAAGGAAGCAGCAGACAACTAATTTCCTTTGACACCACCATTGAATCGAATTGCGCTGACCATATATATACGTTTTATAGTTTATTACAAACAGATACAAAATGCATTACATAGCGCTGGTTATTAGGAAGGGAACTCGTTAGCTGTCCGTCACATCTTTCCTGATTTGTTTTTAACATGAATTTACTTCCATTCCTTTACAGCACACTTTCTATTTCTCAATCCCCGAGGATATAATATGTAAATCGGTATACAGCTATGCAAAACGAACATTTTACTCCTGTATGTATGCGTACATTCTGTAGAAATACATTTTATAAGTTGTGGTACAATAAAATATTTACGATTTATCGTTCTTTTTGTAAAAGAATAATTTAAATGCCAATATTTGTCAGTGTTAACAGTTTAAAGTGAGTATGCGTTTAAATATTGATTATTTACGCGTTCAAAAAGCAACAATAGCATGAAAATCAACAAACACATTTTTTCTATTAGTTTGAGACTTTATTCCTAGCTTCTCTAACTTCCCATATACAACCGACCATTGAAACCAGCAAATTATTCATGAGGGTGAGGAGCAAATTATACCTGACATTACACATATTCATTAATTATTTATTCAGATGCGAAAATAATTAAAGTAAAGTTAAAGCAATTCATTTTACTAATGGAAATAAATTGATTTCCTAAATCTTTAGGCTGTTCTGCTGTTCTCCATCAGTTTTAGTGTTTTTGTACCAATACCATCAGGAATCGAACCATATTATTTGTTTACCAAAGCCGAATGCACATTTGGATTGAAATGAGAAGCAATATTTTTAATTTCATTATAGCAAGCTTACTTAATAAAACATATACCAACCAACATGAAAGAATTTTAATAGCTTCCCGACAGACTTGACTTAAAAAAGTAATTTCACTTTCTCTTCAGTCAAACTCAAATTGACGATAATTTTTTTGCTGCCTGACAAGATTAGTGTCTAGACTCTAGACTTTACCGAAAATATTAGCTTGGGAGTGATAATAATAATTTTCCCTACTATTCTTTGATATCATAGCTAGAACACATTTCACTTGCCTGTAGAGATATTAAATAGGCACCGTAAAGAGAAATTGAAAAAGTATAATCTTTGCCATAATGTTGACTTATTTGACATTTTTTAAATCGAAAATGGGGTTCTTATCGCTTGTGGGTACTAAATGTATTTCTCAGGAGACGTTTTGAGACGAGGTAAATGGTAAAGGCAAAAGGTAAGAGCAAAAGCAAGACAAAACGGTCTTTGTTACCAATATGGTAAAAAACAATCATTCTCTATTACATATCTTAATATAATAACATAACATAAGTACATATTTTATATAACACATCGTTAGAGTACGTAGTGCATGCATGCTTATCACATTATTCAACAACTTACGTATCTGACCTGTGCGTTTACTTTACATTACATGCAAGTTATTGCTGCGAGGATTATTTTGAGGGCATATATGTAATACTAAATGTGTAAGAACAAGCAGGCGTTATTCTAATATGTACAGAAGAGTGCATTATGCGTTTATATAACAGAAGATCTACGAAACCAAACCACATTAGGATATTATTTAGCTTTATCTCAACTTACTAACCATTAGTTTGCTATTTCTTTCATAAATTACTACAACAGTAGTCTTATGCTACTTATAATAATATATGAATAGTAAATAGCCCTGAATAGGTTTGTATATCTATAGTAAATGTCTTTCTCTTGATAAAAGTTTGATTTAGATTCATCTGATATTGGCATCCACACCCATAAGCTTTATCGTCGGTAGACCACGATTACAGCCTACGATCCTACTGCATTATTGCCATAACAAAACCTAACACTGTAACGGCACTACTCACTGCATATAATAACATCACATCAGCCTCAGCACATTACACAGAACAGAATCTGATGTGATGTGTGAATGAAAATTGCATTTAATTCTAACGCAATGCCTACTTATAGTTACAGATTGTACGTACTTACCAGTTAGACAATGAGTAAAACAATTTGGTTCTTACAGAGATAGCTCGTTATGGTAGTCATAAGCATAACATTTGCGGTGGTTATGCAATTAGTAAGTCAAGGCGATATGTATTACAATTTGATATAACATTTTTCGCCATTACTATGTCGTTGAGTATGCTATTATGCTATTAAGTATCTCAGTCAGGCCAGGGTGGATGTAGAATGCAATTTTTAGCGAGATGTTGATAATGCTTTATAAAATACTAATTAAACACATCTTAACTATATCTTCTAGGGCTTGTATTTTTAAATCTAGATTTATACGTTCAAGGGTATATCATTTTTCAACCTGTAATCGATATTTGCATGTTATTATGTGTAAATTGCTTGGATATTAAGTAGAAATATTTTTAGCCCTTCAAAGATGGAAAACAACGCTGTTTATCCAATACATGGTGTTTGGTTGGACATACTCACATAATATTGTTATTTAGGTGCGGTTCTTATGGGAAAATGAAACGAGGGTCAAAAATTATCGGTCAAATGCTCTCATCTGTTTATTTCGCTACGTGTCTTGTCTCTGTCTGTCGAAACTACCTACGTGCAGAACGTACATTATTGCTCATTCTCGTCCATTTAGTGGCTTGTCTTTGTGGCTTCGCTGCATTAGGAAAGATTTTATTAAGATTGTGTTGCATTTTGGATTTGTATTCGGGATTGGTCTTGCATTCTTGACAGATTAAAATTAAACTGCGGATTTTGGCAGATTTATTATTGAAAAAAGAGGGGCTGGGTCGGAATTGTTTGTATACACTCGCGTTATGGTAGATTCCTTTAGCTTAAGCTGCTAAGCTAAAGCCGTGAGTTTATTAGTTTATCTGTCGAGATAGGAACTTTATTGCAAATTGTAATACTACTTCTACAAACATACCTCCAAATCCTATACGGTAAGAGTCAACGGAATGTTGCACGCAGTTTAGTTCAGTTAGTAGGTGGCTTGGCTTGGATTGGATTACTACATACATACATACATATTTTATAGGTAACATATCTTAACACTACTTGTACTTACACTCTTTGCTTGGTAACTCTTGTGCGAAATAAGAATAAGAGTGAATATGAGTCTCATGGTGAAAAGGAAACTCCCTTGTTTTTATGTTTATAAACCACGAGTGATGTTTTGCTTACTACAATATACTATTCATTATTCAACATAACATAGATCCCCATTCAGAAACTGTGAATACTTATACAAACGCGTGGGTATTACTATACCAATAATATTGTGTTACTACTACCTATACATGTAGTACTAGGAATTGAGCTGATTAAGCTCTATTGTGTTTTGTTGTATGAGTATGTATGTATTTGTATCTGCAAAGCTCCTTAATAGATGTTCGCACATATATTTACGCAGATTAGATTTACATTCCCTTTTAAGAAGAATTAGTCATGTAATAGTAAAGAAGTAATCCACAAAGAAGGTTTAATGTAGTCTAGTTTATGAACTACATAAACATAAGTGCATACATTACTTCACCATAGTGTATTTACATGTATTTTATAACTTACTCAATTTATAAGTACTTAATGTCTGTATTTGTAGTGTACTATACTGAATTCGTGTTACATTAACTCAGATACCTGACAATAAAGATAGACAGAGTGAGAATGAATGTAAGGACGCACAATACACTGTCCCTCTCGACACTCTAACCACCCAGTCTCATTTTCTGTCGATGGCAATCATTTCCACTATGTACTTAATTTACTTCAAAACAAAACACTTTACTCTCAATGCAATGTAGGTAGTAGGTAGCTATAGCTAGTTTAGATACAAAAACGTACATCATAAAAATTTAAAAGTAAGCGTAGCATAGATTTTCGACTTTACATTTACACACAATATACAGGTGCATGTTTATGAACTATGAACTTATCCTGCATGCGAGCGAGTTCTCTTGTTTTCTCTGCACTTGAATGCATGTATATAATTATACACTATAAAGGAGCCTCCTCCATTTCCGCATTAGATAATTCTATTTTATAGTGTAAGTAAGTAACTAATGTTAAGTTAACTTGTTTAGTAAACTATTGAATAATTATTGTCAGTCTGTCGAAGACAGGCGACTTTCCTGCTTCTGCTACTGCAGAAATCCTTTACATAA
>JAQFYC010004175.1:0-18049 GCA_034694165.1 Tomocerus mixtus | reverse complement strand
AACCAGTGATGCCCAGTGTATTATTGAACAAAGTTGTGACAGAATAAAACCATTACATTACATTACATTACATTACATTACCATAATATTCCATTTATAGCTAATACCACACCCTTCATTTACCAATTTAACCATGAGATTATGAAATTATATCGTCACTAAACGATGAGTGCAACATATTTAAAAGTAATATTTAAAAATCTCACCTCCAGAAAAATAGTAGCTCCAGCTGGAATGCAGGCTTCTTGTAGAGTCAAGGCTGTATTAATCAACTCAGCATCGTTGTAAAAAATATGTTGATCTGATATAATGGCTTTAAAATCATTTAAGATCTGTATAGGAAGCAAAAACAATCCCAAAAAAGAAACTTATTAATTAAAACAAAAAATCCTACTCGCCTAATAGGGTATTAACACATTGACAGAGTACATCACTAACCATCACTTTAAGTTCCCTCAAAGTGGTGTTTGAAGACACTTTATAGGTTTTTTCTCCACGCTGACGTCGCGGACGCTGACTTCTACGGATTGCTTGAGCACTAAGTTGCATGGCAGCCTGAACAGCAGGATCAAATTTTTCCTTCTCCTTTCTCTCCCTTTTTGCAGGTAGAGTTGGCTAAAATAAATTAGCAACATCACAATCCATTATACTACATACATCAATAACACAACTATTTAATAAAGAACAATAAGAAATTCTTTCTTACTTGGAAGTCATCCTCTTCAGCAGGATCAGGTTCAGTAACAATGTCTTCATTTTTATCACGACGACAAACATATATAGCAGCATTGTCGTAAACAAAAACTTTTTGAACGAGACCCATCCACCAATCTGTAGTGCAATCGACACACAGTTCTGCAATGCAAATAGATAATGAATGCATATTACCTGTGCTTCTTACAGAAAATCTGACTACCAAGCTTAATATGTACTTACCTGGATTATAGAACATGCCGTCACTTCTACTAGGTATATCTATAACGACTTTGACTTCAATGTCATATGAGAATGACTGTTTTAGGAAGCTCCATTCACGTTCAGTTAGAAGAGACACACTTCATGAAAAAAGAAAACACCATTACTACTTCAATAGTCAGCGATAGGATATGAATGGTACATAATAAGTAACAAGAAAATACTGCTTACAAATCTTCGTAAGTTTCATTGTTATTATCGATGTCTGCTCCATCTTTTCCACATGTCAGTGAGTACTTGTACTTATCGTGTACGCAGAGTAAATCTTTGTTGATGATTTTTATATTCGGATCACTTTTGGCAGGTTCCCTAAAATTAGTAAATTAAAATAATAAGTATATATTACAGTTTTGCATTTACATTTCAAAGCAAAGTGAATTTTGAACATAATCAAATCATTGCAAATTCTTCAGTCAGACCTAATACTTATCACGAAACTAAAACGTGTCTGTCTCCGATGACATATTATGCAGAAATGTTTTTGTAAACAAAATATTAACCACAAACGAGATTAGCAAGGTGCTAGAGCTAGAGGTGTACGAGTTTGGACTTTTGCTTCTATTCCATCTCGACGAAGTGCAGTAAGAAAATCAAATTAAAAGCTAGAAGCCATAATGCATATTATGAGCAATAAGGAGATAAGATCTTAATAGGAATAAGATCTAAATAAGGCTGGGTAAATGGCAATAATCAATTCAGTCCCCTATAAACCACGGAGTAAAAGAAGCATAGCATAATTGAGGCTTGAAATTTTTGATATCATTCCCCTTATTGGCAAAACAAGGAGATAAAATCAGAAATGAATAAAAGGGACTTTAGAACAGAAAGCAAACACAAGAACAATGTCTGTAAAACAAAGACAGACAAGATATCCACAAAGGGAGACTTATAATACAGATAGTAAAGAAAGTGTAAAAACTATAAGGAAAAACTAAGAAAAAAGGAGAACAGAGCGGAGAAATGTTAGCAAATGAAATGGACGTGGTTTGGTTTGGTAGAGTCTGACTTGGCTTGGCTTGGCTGGGTGGTTGTTAGCTAGCTGCGGTCCTTCCTTAGTTTTGTCCTTAACAAAATGGAAAGACAGAGTAGAGAAGTAGAAATACATAGTAAAAGAAAAGATAGGGGAAAAAAGAGAATTCGGATGTCCGTTGGTTGAGTTCGTAAATCGTGGGGGTGATTTATGAGCTGGTCATATCTCACAAATATTAAAAGCCTGCCTGCCTGCCCAACAGCACAAGGTGTCCGACACCCCAGAGATTCTTTCCTTCCTCTCTCTCTGTTTCTTTCCCTGTCTCTTACTTCTTGTCCTTTTTTGGGAATCTCACATCCGTACAGGGTGAAAGCTAATTTATTTAATAAAAATACTAAGCTACTCAAAAGTGCACTCAACCTAAAATGATTTTTAAGAAACAAGAACAAAAAACGCAATTTATACATGACTTAACTTTACTAGTTGGATACTTTCTCCGCATGTCTGCCTCAAAGCACATTTTAGCACAACAGCGAATCCAGCTTTATGTATTTATAAGACAAGGTCACTTTTCTCCTACTCCAACATTCTCCTTCACACACTACTTAATGAAATTAGTATTAGCAGCAAATCTTTGACATTTGTTGCCAAAAAATGTTTGCAAAGCCCTGTACATGTGAATGTGAAACTCAAAGAGACAGACGGAAGAAAGTGGAAGACAGAGTAAAAGCAAAACCATGGATCAAAATCCACAAGGAGAAAGAGACAGGTCATATAGTAGTCAGCTCTTCTTAAGCGACATTCGACAACCTAAGGCACACATTTTCATCATACATACTCTAAGTATACTTTACTTACTTATACACTTATACATACATATATATTACATCCTGTCTTTGCTCCATTTTCACATGAAAAAATCACATTATTGCAAGTCCCAAACGTCAAGATGCCCATACAACTAAAACTCACCACCGCGGACACCGTCAGACATGGCTAGAGATGCGCCCCAGATAACACTCACATAGTGTTAAAAGAATCATACCGAAATTATATCTAAAAATCTTATAGCAATATTACTTTCACTCATACATTATGTAACGATATAGCGAATTGGGGAAATGTACACAATTTCCACATTTCTAATCTCCTCATTCAATAAAAAAACATTGCTGAGTAATATGCTGAGATATTCAAGAAATGCGGAGGCAGATGATACCAACCGAACCGAAAGAAAAATTATTATCTTTGTCAGTCCCAATGCACACCGTGATATGTATCTGTAGTATACAAAACTGTTTGAAACAGAGTGTCTATAATTACATTTCTCAAAATTCCGTAAATCATAAGTAAGTAATGATATTGTACATTTTTCTTCGTAAACTAGGGTGTTACACGAAGATTATGTATTAAGAGGCTCAATATGAATTCAAACAACTGGAAATTGTCGCCCGATCATAATATTAGTCGTTTCTGTACTGTACTACCGACCTTATAGTTTACCATTATAGTCATGTAATGTACTACAAAACAGAACAATAAACTCCAATTCTATTTTGCATCACAGACAATGGGTAGTTGGATAGAATGTAATAGAATAGAGTCTATTATTCATGCATGGTTTGATTGGATTGCTGTGTCTGTCTTAATCAAACACATATACAATTAAAAAATATTTTTGAAGTGTTGCAGAGTGGATGTAAGTAGGTAATGGCTAGTGAAGTGATGGCTGATTGCTACCAATTGTAATTGACAACGGTAGCAAGTGGAATCACTCATCTTAACTCGACTCTTCACAAGAAGATGAGCTCATTTATTTCATTTCATTAAGGATGCCCCGAGAACCTTCAGATGTAATAAGTACTTTCCAAGTTGGTAAGTAGTAAGTAGCTATTTTCGTTATACAATTGCAATTCCAATCTGAATCTCAGTCAGAAGCCGTCTGCATGTTGTCTATCATCTCAAACTTCCCATGAAACACCAACCCGACATACACATACAAAGATTCTTCATAATACTATAATGCTACATACATACCTAAGTAGTACATATTACTATGCGTGCATTATAATGCATTTTAATACTCTTAACTCTGGATTTGACCTAAGGCTACTACTGTCAACTATTCAACTGCCTGGCTTGACTGGCTAAGATTCTTTATTATATTTAGGAGCCTTAATCCATCTCCGCAGGAAGGACATACAGACAAAACGGAGCATAAAACATATTAGCTTCTGTATTGTAATATCCAACATTTTACAGATTCAATCATTTGTCACTGAATTGTTGTTCAATTTTTTAGAGAGGAGAAAATTCTAATCCAATTTATCCAATCATCCCGCACCTTTCTGTTCAATTGCTATCTATTTGTATGGCACCAACATGACAATCCCCCACGGGGAAATTACGAAATGCTCTTTTACAACCACATTCAATATAGCCATTGAGTGATCGGCGAAGATAGCTGTAATAATAATTAATTCGTTTCTCATATGAAACTATAAACACGTACTATTGTACATGTGCAGAAGTACCCTAAAATGTTGAAATGATCGTAAGTCAGGACATAATAGGCACGTAAATAACATTTATCGCAGCTAAATCGTAATTAGCTAAACTGAATCCTACAATTTTTATGCAACCAAGTAATAATGTTTTAATAACATCTCAATTCATAATAGTAATTAGTAATTATCTCCAAAAAGTGGAATTATTCCATTGCAATTATGTGTGCCTAAGTAAGAACTTAAATCGGACAGGTGTCAACAAGGAAAGTTAGCACTACAATTCTCAGCATAATTTTAAAACAATTCTATACAGCATACCCATTGGGCTCTAAAGCGTAGCATTTTTAGTGCTATAAAATACGCAGCTCACTCTTTCCGAGACCTTGCTATTTTTTAACTTTATAATAGTCTAGTAGAATTTCCAAGGAAAAATACTTAGCAATAATAACAAACAATGTAAGCCTAACTAACAATATAAGCTTAACTTGTGTAGTTTTACTTCTGTGTTTGCACAGGTGCTTCATTCTACATTATCTACACTTTTAATTAAAAGAAAAACTTCGTCTAGGGCAAAATATTGTTTACAAATTCTAAGAAATTTTGTCTGATGTGATGAATGCGTACTTTCATCAGTGAACTTTATACTTTACTTTACTATGTAAAGTATACCACCAACTAATTTTGGTGATATATTTCCTCAATATACTGTAGTACGCAGGGAATTGCAATTGGCAAAACCACCCTTGTGGTGTTACTCAAGAGTCGCCAGAGTAGAGAGTAGAGAATGGCTTGTCCTGGTCTTGATGGACATCGGACCGTCATTAGTCATTAGCCAAAGTCAGTAAAAAACGGGAAATCAAAAGAGAGCAAAAAAACCAAAGCCGTTTGTTTTATCCCACTACTACGTTTTCCAACTACATGGACATGTAATGTAAGAACAGAACATTGAAGGCAAGTTTGCCATTAAGTATTAGAAGTGATATTGCCATTACTGGCTACGAAGGAACTTACGATTAGGAACGAAACGAGTGGATGTGGATGTGTGTGCGACGGTACATCTGATGTGGTCAAAAAGGAATTGGTGGAAGGGATTGCTTAAGCCATTTCGCTATCACCATTCCTTAAACTGAGACTACTTTAGCATACTTATTATTGCGTAGCACCCTGTTCGTGTCTTGTCTCAAGATCAGTCAAACTGCCATTAGCTTGAATGCCTTTTCTCAAATGCAACTAACTTGAACAGAAAGCTTGCAATTGGACACAGACGTCGGATGCTTTACAGAGATATACGGACTTATGTAGGACTATGCTCAGAGTTAAAAGTTCTTTTCGCTTATAGAAATGTAACATT
Source organism: Tomocerus mixtus (assembly GCA_034694165.1). Classification (NCBI taxonomy): domain Eukaryota; kingdom Metazoa; phylum Arthropoda; class Collembola; order Entomobryomorpha; family Tomoceridae; genus Tomocerus; species Tomocerus mixtus. Next base: position 12,246 of record JAQFYC010004175.1, on the reverse strand, counting down.
ACTTTTCTTTCCATAGTCCGCTCCTTGATCTTCTCCTCAACTTAATGGATCCAAGACACGAAAAATCTAGCTACTGATCTTCCCACGGTCCCCTCGTCCATCTATCCATCTCATGAAGCCATCAACCATTCACATACATTTGCTTCTTACATCTTAAGACAATCCCACATGATGCTAAACTATGAGCAATTAGTAATTGCACTAAATAGCTAAGCACAATACACCTTTATTGCCAAAAGCGCTACAAGGACTATAATAGACACGTACAGACAACTCTTTATGTGGAATGCAATATTGCAAATACATATTATAAATTTAAAGAAGGAATCATAAGCGAAACAAATTAATTTATAAAACAATGCAGATATCCGAATATCCTTTAGCCATTTCTCCAATTGAAAAAATAGTGTATGATTACTGTTGAAACATACTTATTACAATATTGCCCTACGAAATACACAAAACCGTTAAGTTCCTGACTCTGACCGATGCAATGATGCAATTACAAGTAAAATGCAACTACGTAATGTTTGCCATAATAGAGCTAAAATGGGAAAATCTTACTTGACAAACTTTCGCCACGAGTCCACAAAATCTGTAGGCACTAGGTAAAATACTCCTATTTGATCAGTCTCGGGCCTATTTCGATTGTAGTATAGATCCGTGAGGGTAGCTCTCTGTATACCAGCTAGTTCTTTGAGTTCTTGTACAACTTTTGTGCTCTGATGTCTTGCGTTCTATAGTGAAAGCATATTTAATATAACATTTGAGAAGTTCAGTAATTATTAACTACGTTACTTCTGTTTCTTTGTAGTATTCAACTTAAATCACTTACAATACAATCGTTGCATTCGTGAGCATTTGCAGCATGAACAAGTTTAGCATCCTTAAAATACTTTTCCAGGATACTCCAAATCTCCAATGTAACGATCTTCCGTATATTAAGGTCTGGCAATAAGTTTCCTGAAAAACGAACATATTAACTTCAGTGCACAGTTTCAAATCATTTTTGATTCTATATTAATTAATGACAATGGTGGTTACTCAAGCTTAGCTGCTGCAGGCTTAGAAAAACAGCATGATGCAACAGCAATTCTTTATTTAGCTATGAAATGTTTACGTTAGAACTTACTATGGTCACAAAGTATTTCGGAATTGAAGACACCTGTCATAGAGTCACTATTGTCGTTATTTTCATCACATACTTCCATTTCTTGAGAATCTATGGAATTTGGAGTTCCTTCAATACTAGATTTGGCACTCTTCTTCCATTTTCTCAAAGACTCTTTACCCAACCAAACTTTATCCTGTAGAAAGTCTGTTGAAAAACTGCCATGGGATTTCATTTCGGCACTACACAGAGTGTCGGATTTCTTAACCAATTCTTGACACAATTTGAAGTCTTCTTCTAATTCAGTAAGACTGCGTAATCTGGAATAATATATACCAAGTTAGTAGACGCATTCAAAATCTGATTATAAGATAGATAAGCCAAGGCTTAGGCTAGGCTTTACTTACAATTTAAATGAGATTAGCTTTAAAATTTTGTCTACTATATTTACAGTTCAACAACTACAACTACTACTACAACAATTGAAGTAAATATGAAAATTAATGTTTACCGTGCACATTCTTTCCGCACGCATGTTTCGCAGTAGCTTTCATATCCATTAAACCTAGGAGATAATCCATATGAGATACTAATTTCTTCCCCCTAAAGAAAAATTTCGGTAATTGAGGCAATAATACACAGACTACAGACATGTGACATTATGTACAATATAAATAATTATTTGCTTGAAAGAGTTCAACAAAGCGTTATTATGGAATCTTACAAATTCTGCAGGAACAATACGGTATGGAACTGAATTCCAATTTGGTTTAGGTGGGGCAAGTTTTCTGTGCTCACATTGAAGTGATGAATTGCTACAGGGAGGAATGTTCGATTCATCAGGGTCTAACCACTTCTGTAGCCATTCAACTGATATAAAATCAAAACTTTCATATTTGTCAGAAACCGGCGCTTTTACTTCGTTATCGATGGCCATTTTTTCCTCAACGTTGTTAGTTGAACTACTAGAAACCTCATTGTCGCCATTACTTTTTGCCTTTTTTGATTTTCTAGGTTTAAAATCTTCATCGTCAGATACATCTACTGATTTTTTTGGTCTTGAAGGTGAGCAATCTTCTTCGTCGGAAAATATTTTTAATCTGGCAAAGCCTTTTTTCGATTTTTTTGGCTGAAAATCATCTTCATCGGAACCTATGTTTGGTTTTTCGTTTCCTTTTTCTTTCAAAGGTTTCTGAAGACTCTTTCCATATAACATTTCAATTTGTTTACGACGCTTTTCTCTAACAGCTACTTCTTGGTCCTGGATGTAACGATAAAGCAGTTTTTTAAGGCGTATACTAAAAAGGCTATTAAATAATGACCTAATTTAAAAAATTATACGTTACCCGCTCGGCTTTAGTTATTTTGAACTCTTGTTCATATACAGAATCTTCCTCCTTAACCATCTCGTAAAGATACGGAGGTATATCTGGATCTGGTTCTGGATTTTTTACATGAGTATCCAAGGTATATACTAACATATAGGCGCCGTTCGATGTGTGAACACCTTCTGCCAATTTGGTACGTCTTTGAGATGACTTGACATTTGGCTCCTCGTCGGCAAGTACTAGGTTTTTACTATTTTTTTTGCTTACTTGGTCCACATTTTCGTCATTAAACTTGTGCCAAATTCCAGTTCTGATATCCTTAATTTGGGCTAAAAATCACAGTGTAAATTATTAGGTCAGTGTACTTATTGTTAGTACATACGAAATAATAGCCTACTTTAGTAGTATATTAGCTAACCGACATAATGACCAGAAGAAGCAGATGTTCCGTTGTGAACCAAAACAGCATTTAGGTGGTAAATACAGCTAGGCTTAGGTTTCCCGTTCTTCTTGTTATTTGAAGGGGATATGTATTCCGACATATCAAGAATTTCCGGAAACTGCATAAAGGTAGTTACTTTCTTCTTTCGATACGTTTCTCTGAACATAATGTACATAAATGCATTTATTTAAAATTGATTACACAAATAGCAAAAAGTCAAGGTTTAAAATTTACACAGCGGCATACCTGTCAAATACAAAGCGCATTAACTGCAAATTCAAAACTGGTGGAAGAGAAATCAGGTTTGTTCGCCTTTTTGCATCTTGCTTTTTATTACACGTACAACAAAAGTATTGCTCCGTTCCGTTAAGCAGCTCATCTTGAAGTAATTCTGCCAATGAGTCTTGAAGTGCCTTTTTCACATTTAATTCCAATTCACTAAAAGATTCTTCTCTTTGTGTTTTGTTGTGACATCCAAGGCACTCGGTTTCGTTTTGAAGTTTGCCACTAAATGAGCTCCTAATTAATGTTCGAATATGTTGGTCTTCGTATTCAGTTAACATGTTAACAACAACTTCCATGAAGAGTTTAGAAAATTCTTGCGCATCTTGTTGTTCGGTAGTGTCTAACTGCAGTGATGTGACAAATTCGGTGGGATCTATTTTGCTGTAATTATATTCAATAACACAAAATTTAGTCCATGATTCAATGAAAGTACAATGAGCATCAACTACTTCACATAATAAATTATACCTACTACTATGTATTAGTAAAAATTGAATACTATGTATATTATAGTATGGAAAAACAAACATTTCAATAGTTAGCGTATAATGAATGACCAACCTTCTTTTCGAAACTTTCATACGAGCAAACATCGCCTGAAGCTGAGAAATTGCACACTTGGGACGATATTTAATACGTTCAGCACGAGTCAAATTAGGCGACCACTTTAAAATGGCAGGGCTAAAGATCAGATGAAATGATTAAATTAATAATTTTAACAACACGTTAAAAGCTCCTCAACCCCAACTTGTTCTTACTCGTAACTGTCGCAACAATAATATATTGAATATGAAAGACAATCCACATCATTTCAAAATATTGAAAATATATTATTGAGTTACCGTAGTATTGGATTGTGAAACCATAGTTGAAGAAGGGAGTTGACATAGCAAGTAGCGCCAAGATTCTGTAAACCGGCATATTGGCCCTCTCCCCTGAACTCGGTGTCATCATCATTTGCTTCGGCTTCATCGCTATTCTGGATCCACTTTTTCTCGCCCAAGCCAACAAGACAATAGGGATTTCTTTTACAATTTCGCCTGCGACAATAACACATTATTAATTGTTAATATTATTATGGAAAGAGTGTGGTACACAGACGGAGGTTAATTTAACACTAAGCTAAAAGTCAAAAGTAAGACTAAAGCTACAATATATACAATATATATCAAAAGTAAAATATTCCGGTCGCCGGTCGGGACACTTAACGCTTACCTAGCAACTTCTTGACACAAACTAAATTTTTTCACTCTGTACACCAAATGTAGATGTTCAATAGTAATGTCATCCGGCTTCACGGAAGCAACCCATCCCCAGGGGTTGTGCTCTTTACTTGCCGCCTTCACTGGAGCCATCGGAAGACACTCCTTGTTCCCCTGATCCCCGCCGTTGTGGAATTAATTTCCTCACCGTTGGCCCTCAGTCTGATTGTCTGATATTTGTTCCCTGCTCCAAGTGAATTTAGGATGGAAATACCTTTTGGTTTTCAGTAACTAAATCAAAAAAATTGATTCCGCAAACACCTAAAGGAAACGACAAAAAATATTTTGTAAACTGATAGCAATGGTTATTACTTATTAAGCACACATCTATAAAAAAATGGAGAAATTGGTGATTAGGCATTAGAGTTAAGGCGAACAGCGAAGGGGCAGTTATGTTGCAAAATGCAATATTTTGTTTCAAAAAAACTATCAACTATAGTTTATTATTATTAAGTATACACATGCACACGCTGCATACTTAGATGTTAGAAGACACTAGAAATTTATTTATTTAGACCTATTTCAAAATCTTCAATGTTCAATAACCACCATACCATTCAGCAATGCAACATAACTAACAACTAAGCATAAATCTTCAGAAATAAAAGTTAGTAATACTTATATATAACACAAGAATTGTGATTACCAACTTACCATTAATTAATCCACGTTTTGAGGGTAATAGAATAACTATGTTAATTAACTAAAAAATACCTTAAACTAGTGTAACTGTAACTTGTCCGATTACTTAAATAATCAAAAAAAATTATGCACAGGATTTATTTTACTGTGATTGGATTAGCGATTGGATTGCTCTCCCTCAAAGACAAACTGTTATTGTGCTTTTGAGCGCAATGTGTTTATTTTGCGGGATTGTAGCATACCTATCACATGCATGGGTGTCTCAGATTTTAAGCTTTCATTTGACTTTCTCCAGCTCCAGCGGCTCACTGAGAACGGATGGAGGACTGGAGGGAGAACCACGATACGACGCGGAAACTGTTACTTAATAACCTTGACCTTGATTGTTGTTGAACGCCGTAACTTTAGAGTACACCGAAGTAGCACTCCCGTTTGTAAATTAGTTTTTATCCTTATAAGCTTAATTATCTTAAATTACTTTCTCCTCGTAATTGCATATCTATTTATATCTTATTTTTTGCATTATTTGGCAGTTTACTACATATCGTCCCATTATTTTGGAAACATAAGAATTAGCGTTCTCCACCTTTCCCTTTAGTGATAGATTTCCCTTGTTAGTGAAAGAATATCACAGACAATCCTCTATAGCGCCTTCTCCTTAGCCTCAACCTGTCAAAATTACGCTTACCTTTATAACTTGTGATTTTAAAACATAACGTAGCAATTACATTGGAGGACACCCAAACTTTACGCTTTAAGTAGCCAGCTCAGTGATAGTGATGGATTTAAGCGAAAACGCAACTTTATAAAAAGTAATTTCCTTAAAAATACAAAAAAGATTGCCGTGCCCTGTCACCTGTAGCATATGTATATTATAAATATGAATCTCCATCTCTATTCCGTGATATGAAAACGAACTCCGATGAACTTTGGCGACCTGACCTGACTAACTATACCACCACAAGTAAAAATAATAACAACAAATACGTATAAATTTCTTTATTACTAATAAATCTAATAATCATAAAACAAACGGGCGCTACACAAATTCGATTTTCATAGTCATAGTCATAGTTTATAAATAGGTAGGTTGATACGTTGACAGTACATTGGTACTTATTAAATAGTATAAGGTAGTATGAAAAATGTACATATAAACCAATAGGCCAGTCATTATCCTATAATTGTAATAATGTTACAGAAATGTTAACACGTTTTCTACACCACTGTTAGAGATCTGTATCGTACCACGCTGCGTCTTGATTACCATCAGAAGGAGGTTGGGGTGGTACGTGACCCTGGTCATAGGATTCTTCTATATCCATTGCGTCAAAGTTGAAGTCCATTACTCCAGCATCCCCAAATCCTATATTACAGTTACAGTACAGCATTTTAATTACGTGAAATAATTTAAGGACGGTCAATTATTCGTATATCACATAGTTGATGCATACATACTATACACCAATTTAGAGTATTAAAAGTGTGGAAAACAAGATTAGTAAGTTTTATGTTGACAGATATACCTTACTTCAAAATGTTAGGTAATGTTAGTTTATAACACGCATATAAAACATTTCTACCTTTGTAATTGTTATGGCTTGGTACGCTTGGTGGATTGGAGCCAGAAAATACAGGAGAATCAAAGACTTGATCGGGAGACATTATATCCTATTAAAAATAAAACAAGCAAAACAAAATAAAAAAAAGCAATGCCAAATCTTAACTACAAATTGAACTTGAACTACAAATAACTACGAAAATAAAGACGACAAACTGAATAAGTAGATAATGCAACTAGAATAGCTTGGAGTGCTGTAATCCAGTATTCCCAATTTCATATACGAAACATGGTGGGCCAAAATAATAATTCATTTTACCTTCGCAAGCACATATGAAACATTTAGACTACAAAACAAAACTACTTTTATAATTTAGTAATCCGAGGGTGTGTGGGCAATCTACATTAACTACACCTACATTTCTACTAGATATACATATTACACAAATAAACTTCGACATCAGTTCACCTTATGACACGATGTCAAAAATACGAGCATGCATGCTTACTAAATATATGATATGGGAACTTAGTTGCAAGATAGGTACATACACGTTCAGCTCATGCTACTATTTTGGGATTGAGATTACTGCATGAGCAGTGCTAAAATTCCTTTGAGGCAACCTATATTAACAGAAGCAAGGTCGATTCGAGCGATTGAAAAAAAATACTAAAAGGACAAGTTAGATAACAAAATAAAACGGATACGTACGTACAATGTTCATTTAATATAGCGAAATAAAATGTTAAAATATTTGTCAAAACCAATCCATACATACTTATATGTAGGATGAAGGAACAATTTAGGTGGAGATAATTTGTTTGTGAATCATTTGACTCCTGCCTACATATCGTTTTAAGGACAGTTAAAACTTCGATTCAACAATAGGATTTCAGTCGTGTAGATGCCTACAATGCTCAATGAAGTAAATTAAATTCTTTGCAGATTGGCAATGTCTAATGTAGTAATTAAAACAAACACAGCAGCTACTCATTGATTCTGACGGCTTTACCTAGTTAACTTCCAATGAGGGAGAGTGCATAGAAAATCGGGTTTAACTTTCCACATCAATTGATGTGACGATGCATACCTGGAAATCTGGAGGAGCCCCACTCATGTCATGACCCCACATGGATTCACGGTCAAAGAGGGAGTTAGTTAATTCCATGGATAGTCTTTTCTTGTAATCTGGTGGTTTGTCCTCTGACATCCTGAACAGAATTGCTGCAGCGTAAGTAGCAACACCTTCGTTTCTTGAATGCAGCAACTCGGTCAATGGGGCTGTGGCTCCTTCTCTTTCGATCATGTCTGCTCCTTCTTTGTCTGCAGCCAGTTCGCAAAGTACTCCAGCCGCCACTCTCTGTATGTTCTCCAGCTCGTGATACAGAAGCTACAAAAATAAATTGCCATTTATAGAATAACTTACTAAAACCATAAAATATATAATGAGGACTTCTTCAGAAGAAGGACGCTATGTAATGTACCTGTACGAATATGGAAATGACGTTCATGCCACGAATTTGAACTCTGTTATGGGCTTCTCTAGCAAGTATATGCAGCGCGCCCACAGTGCCTTCTACAATTTCTTCCATGCGAACGCCATCAGGGTAAAGAGCGGAGCTACCACCACTGGAAACTGATGTGCGTCGTTGGGAATCTTGATAAGCCCGCATTAGAAGATGAACCAACCGAGCAATTGCTCCGTTTTCCCGCAAAGGAGCATGATTTGCAGGGCACAGTGCTAAATTTCTGATAAGTCCAATGACTGCCTTTATTAAAGGCCATCTGGATGGGGGCTGCATCAACTTAACAATTACTGGTATGCCGTAGCAGAGTCCTAATATAATTATCAATTATGTTAATCTCCATTTTCTATTAAACCATAAATATTACTTTTTTAAAATTTCTTTGTATGCACTTACGGATTGAATTCTGCCCCATTTCTGATTCTGGATGACGGGAGCTGAGGTGTCTCAGAGCGCAAATGGCAGGCTCAGTTATTTCTTCCCTTTCGCCTGCTGCCCTTACGGTCCTTACAAGAGCTTCGATTCCATTCAGTTGGCAAACAACTACCTTATTGCGCTGGTTGTTGCAGGTTAAATTGGAAAGTATTCCAGCGGCGCAGGTAACAATGTTACCATCTTCAGATGACAGAAGTGTTACCAGGCTTTGGAGAAGTCCTTCCAAACCATCCTAATTACAAAGGGAATAATTATTTATAACAACCGATACCGATCTGGTCTGTCTAAATGATATAGGTGAAAACTAAAATAACGACGAATACTAACACTCACCACTTTTGTTGCGGCATCGGATAAGTTTCTCAACGTCCACAGACAGTTCAACACAAGTCTTTGAGATGGGTGTCCCAAATGTACAGCTAGTGCTTGCATACCTCCTGCTTCCACAATAGCTGGTTTGTTCGACCCACAAACACTGAGAACTACAATAGACAGTAAATACTATTAGCAATACGTCAGTTTGGCAATTTTATTATATCAGTAAATTCAGAAATTATATCCTTACTAGCCACACACAGTTATTTAAAACGTTTTCCATACAAAAAAGTACTGGAAAATGAAATATAATTGAGCAACACAATACCTTTCAGCACACGTGAAGTTGTCCATAATAGTTTCTCGTAATCGTATGACCGCATAATACGAACCAATTCAACGGGCCCTTGTGATGCCAAGATTATAAGTTTCGATTCTTGATTGCCGTACGCTAAAATCTGAAGACAGTCAGTCACAATAGCTAAGAACTTGACATTGTTTCGCTGTAATAGTGAGACCATTTTTTGAAGTCCCCCAGCAAGTCTAACAGCCATCTTTGAGCCTAGTGAATAGAATAAAGCACATAAATTAACAAGTGTTATGATAAACGCTAAAAAGATCTAGTCAATAAGGTCAGAACAGGTGTAATAATGTCGTTTCACGTATACAACTGTCTTAAACATATTGTTACCTTCTTGGTGAAGAAGAAGGTTATGCAATGTAGTGATGGCATAAAATAATACAGCCTCAACTGGAGAACTTAGGAGTTTAACAAGTGCTGGAATTCCTCCACTTTTGAATATGGCCAACAATCCCTGTCGATGGTGCGAAAGGTTGTGCAAAGTGCCTACTGCCCCTTTTGTAGTTTCTAAATCGTTCGAACTTGATATCGCACGAACAAGAGCTGCAATCTATACGTAAAAAATACAAATTATAACAAATGTATTACACCTTAGTTTTATTATCAATACATTGCCATTCAATCACCATGCTGTTTAATACAAGAAAACTTTAATTGAGGAAGAGAATTTTATCTTAATCCAATATCCAATCTTATAACTAACTGACCATTTGGGGGGAATTCATGATGGCATGTCGAGAAGCTTCCTTTTTACTCAGTTGATGAACCATCATAGCTGCCTGTGACACGACCACCTGGTCTTCATCGTTAAGTAGTTTTATCAGCTCTGGAATTGCTCTGGTCGCTAAATCTGCATCATCCTAAAAGTGGAAACAATAACAGAAAGTAAAGATATATTGAACACAAATTACAGGTAAAGCTATAACTTGTTTATTTAGTTAATTATTACCTGATAGTTAATTAGATTTACGACGGCATGCTTTAACATCTGAGATGGTTCTGCAAGACGCTGTACTGCAGTTGGTTGCGAAGGGTCGAACTGGGTAGATGGAATTTCAACTCCTTCGTCAAGGGTTTCAGGAAACATGGCAGCTCTTACTCGCTGTGAACGAGTCACGTTTAACTCGGTATTCATTTCTGGACAAAACATTTATTTTGTGTTATTAATATTGCGATCGTCAAAATATCCAATTTCATTTTACACTACAGTGCCATATTTAAATAAATTGAGTATAAACATTGTTCATCTTTAACTTACCATCAACTTGATCGGGCGTAAATCCCGAATAACCTTGGCTATCCAAATCAAACAGTAATGGGTCATCTAGCTCCTCTTCTCTGATCGAGTGTGCTCCAGTTGTCGCTCCGGAATGAACTCCAGAGTCGAGAACTCCATATCCTCCTTGTTGCCACATAATTGCATCGCTATCTTTGTCTACAAAGGAAAAAAAAACATTTTTAGTGCCTGAATGATGACAAAACATTATATTCATCATAATACGAGTACAAAACGAAATTAAGGCTGAAATATTGAATAATTCTTACTTGATCGATTTGTGGCACTAGTATTCTGATGCATTTGGAAAGCCATGTTTGTCTCGGTAAAAGGGACCAAGACGTTCCCACTGGTCAGTTAAGAAGACGATACAGAAGTCCTGTTGGAATTGGAAGTTGTAAACTGGAAGGGTCCAACCTATTTGAAGCAAAAGAAATAATTATTAGAATAATTGTCATTAACACTGGCAGAGAAAATAAAGAATCGACAAAACGAACCAAAGGCATTAATTGTAAACCCTTAAAAAATAATGAAGTGAAATAATGATGCAAGCGAACCATTCTCTCCTTAAAAAGCTAAACGAGTACTAGCAATATAAATGGAGATGAATAATAGGAGGATGTAGAGGTAGGTTAGAAGATAGGATATCGGGATGCGGTGACTAATGGCTTAAACGCTTGATGACGATACAATAAATACAGCGAAATATGTGCTAATCATAAGCTGTATATTCTAATTTGGACTCCTGCCTATTTAGAATTCCAACTTAAAATGTCCATTGACATGGTCATTATCTTCAGTATTTACGAAATTTCAATTAGTTTAAAAAGTTTTGAAAAATGAATCTAATTATTCTAACATTTAAGCTAGGCTATACCACAAAAGCTGAATTACTTAGTTAGTTTAGCTTTTAATTTTAATCTTATATAGTAAAAATAATGAATAAAAATGTACTAATTAACTTTAAAAACTTAATGTTTACATTACGCTGTGTGTCAATCTCAATTTTTAGCCCATTTTTAACACCTTTATTACATCAAATACAACATTCAACATATTTAGTAATTAGTTTTGCTCAACTCAACTAGCTTATTAAACTATCAACTATAAAAACAAAAAAGTAACACCAAAATATTCAGTTCTCGCTAATAAATTGTAAACAAAAATTACTTACCTATTTAGGGCAAAACACAGACTGGTGACGACGATTGACAACGATGACTGCCTATGCCTGTTGTGTTGTTGTGATGACCAAATGCAATGAACAATGAACGGCCTACGAGCTACAGCTAAGACAGTCGCTCTCGCTCACTTTACAGACTCCTTTTACTATATACACACAGCTCTGTGTACTATAGCCAATATACTAGGTATACTATACATTTATAAAAGCACTTTACTTTTAGTACATACAATACATACATACACAACAACCCTTACAAACTTGCGCTGCGTATAGAATATGCATACCTAAAATCACATATATTATATAGGTACAGAATACTATAAAGCTATAAAGCAGCATCCAGCTTAATAGCTATTACTGCACTACTATTCATTACTCTGCTTGTACAGTACAAAGTACAGGGTACATCAGAAAGTGTAATCATTGGAATTTGCATGCTTCGGTTTTAACTACTAAAGTTCATTATGACTATGACCGGCGTTGGAAAAATTACCTCTAAAGCCAAAAGCCTTAAG
>JAQFYC010004174.1:0-18050 GCA_034694165.1 Tomocerus mixtus | reverse complement strand
GCGTCTTACCAATAGCACATAGGACATGCAGCAATCTACACTACACTCTACACAACACCACGCACGACAATACTTGCGGAGGTGGGCACACCTAACCGCGTTCACTGCCTGCCAATACAGTTGGACACCCATTGCCATGGTTTATTGTTATTGCTAGTATGTTAAGTGCAACTATATATTGTATAGGCTTATATATTTACTTATCATTGCATTCCCATTCATCAACATTGTTAAATACAAAGATAATGTGTACTGCAAAATTGATTACTCGATATTTGGACGGACCTTTCTTTTAGTACTATGTACATGACATCCTATTCGTATACTTAACTTGACTTGACCATTAGGATTTTTTAACCTACAAATTATATAGGCAGTAAATTTTTGAATGCCAAAATTATTAACGAAGAACTTTATATTTTTGCTACATTTCCTACACACAAACCCATATATCTGTGTACATAGCGCAGATGTAGTAGCTTAGCTATAAATTTATGACCCAATCCAACCAAAAATTGTTTGCTCAGCTTAATTTGGGGTAAATGTAATATATTTGTTACAGGATCTAGCTTCAATTCAATTCAATTCAAATGGGATATTCTCGGTTTCATTATTTTTTTATATTCCACTTTATATACTGTGCAATAGAATGTATACAAATATAGGTACAATTTAAATAACTACATAGTTAAAAGCTTGATTGTACTTAAATATAGGTGCCTACAACCAACTCGGTTACTTAGTTTACTGTTGGTACTACTCGTAGAAGCATTACTATGCATATTGCTTAGGAATGCATCCTTACTTAGTTAGTCGTTTATTTATGCTACCGTGGAGTGTAAGGATGTGTAAGGTAATTTAGGTAGGCAGGTGTAGGTTGTGAGGTTAAATCAGATGTGGATGATAAAGAGGATAATTTCCCGATAAAATCCAGCCCAGTAGTCTCATGTAATCTAATATAAAGTTTAGAAAGGAATTATCCATAACATCAAAATCATCGACTGATTTGGCTTGATTGGCTTGGACTCCTGAGGGCAGAGTATTTGTACACATATAGGATGCACAAGATCTTATGTCTTCGGCATCTCTTACAACAACAACACAAAAGTCAGAGAAAATTAAGCTCGACACACGAATGCCAATGAATTGGATTGGATTATGTATGGACAAGCCAAGCGGAGAGAAGACAAGACAAGACAAGACAGGAGACTCGAGTCAGGCCAGGCTCAAATAAATACCATACCGACACTACAAACACCTTTCCATGTCATCCTAAAGTAAAATTAAGCTAAAGTGTTTTATATCCATAAGGCTAGTAAAGCCTCATCGAATTTACTAATAAGAATGTAAAATAAACGTGTAAACGTTCCTTACGAGTTACTTAAGTCGTTATCTGTACTAACATACTTACTTAGTTTGCATAGAAAAATAAAAAAGTTCGAAGCAGTTCAGTTCAGCATTCAGCTCACTAAAGAATGGATTATTAGTAGTGTTGGTTTAAAAAAATGCAAAGTGATACTGATATAGATAAGAAATATTAGAGTCTAGTCCTACTACTTACTTTTAATAGTAGTTAGTAGTTGGCTACTATCTGTACTGACAATACAATCAGCTCTGCCTTTCTATATTGTAAGTAGTAAGTAGAATAAAAGCGGCTTGGATTGGAACTTTATGTAACGATAAAGTACAATGAGCGTGTATATGAAAGATAGAGAAGTAAGGAGCTTTATTATAATTTAGTTTGATAAAAAGAGGTGAGCTCAGCATGTCGGCGGGTTATGTGATGAGGAAGATGAGATGAGAAAAGAGAGGATGATGAAGGAGAGGACGAAGACGAAAGGACGGCATCGGCAATGGCAAGTGCTCTATTCTTTCTCTCCTCAAGTGAATCAGCACTTGCCTCTATTTGAACAAATAATGTGATGTGGTGCATTGGATTACTTGACTCTGCTTCTTAGATAGCAGATGCTCAAACAAGTTGTCTTGTCAAGTCAAAGTCTTGTCTTACTCTTCATTTGCCAGGCAGACCGCCCTTCCTTCTCCTGTAACACAAAACAACACAGTAGATCAGATCACTACTAACTACTAACTACTAGAAATAATAATATTGTATTTAGTGTATCTAAAGTATCTATAACCTATCCCTCCGTCTATTTGCGTACGTACATATAAAAACAAATCGATTCATATCACGTAAAATAGCGATCAGTAATTAAAGGTAAATCTAAAGATGAACCAAACAAATGTAACTTACATTGACGTATTTATATTAATGTTATGATACATATGACGAGTCAGAAAGTCTTCTCCAATTTATCATGAGATCATGAAATGAACTAATGCGTTTTAATATATTTAAAGATACATTTTTATTAGTTTTAGTTTTACTTTTACTCATCTGCACATAAGATATTAGATACGTTATTTTCCTTTGCCCACGTTTCATATAGTAGTAGTTAATGTATTACCAATATATAAAAATATGTGTGTACAATAAATTCACTTCATTCTTCGTGTATGATGTTCAGGTAAGCGTACCGTGGAAAATTCTCATTAATATCAGAGAAGGGATCTTCATTTCAATTTAGGGGTATAGTAATACCAATGCATTAATACAGAAATATATGTAACTACCTTACTGTCTCGTTTTTTGTAGCAGATTTATCATATCGCAATGATATCACATCACCTTTTTAATTTCCTTCTCTGTCTGTTTACTTTGGATGTGTGTCTATCTGTCTTATGATTTTTATATTTCATACTGGTTCATCTCATACGTTTTTACCCTCTGACTTAAATAAATTGAATGATCATATAACACATTATATAACACGTTATATAACAAACTAAGGGAACAATATGTAATGTAAAAGAGAATGGCAAAAAATGATGTTGATGTAATATGTAAGACATAAAGGAGAAGACAACATACTGTCAAATCTAGATTGTTATCTTATACTTTTATTATTTATTTGTATTACACTACATTGTTGATTTCTCTTTGAGCTCTGATTTTAATTCAATTCAAATGGGATATTCTCGGTTTCATTATTTTATGCTATGCAATACAGATATTATGTAACGTAATGTAACATGCTAGTCATACTTGTCCTTTTCTTTAATTCAAGTAAGGAGTAAAGAGGGAATGAATGGCTGAGAATACTTTTGATGAGTTGATGAGAGGATCCCTAATGAAGGAGAATTGTCTCTCTGTGAGCGTAATAAAATTCAGGCGATTCAGGTTGCTACATAAAGTATTTACAGGTGGACTAATTCTTGATTAAACTAGCTAGTATACCTGTTGATATAATAATTAAGCTTCTTTCACATAATATGAAAGATATACTTTTTTCTTATACTAAATAATACTAATATAATAGCATCCACCTTATTTTAGACTAATTTTGACTTTCGAATGAATTTAAGCTAATTATATTGTTGGAATAAGCCTATTTAGTTATCATATATTTAGCTGTAAAAATACCCAAAACTAGTACTGAAGATGATGGAAAGAATTGATCTAATGTATCATTAAGCTAAAGAAGTAATCGTATTGCGTGTTAATAATTTTAGCAGTTTTTGAAATAACAAATGAATAAGTAACAGATTTTAATTTTGCTTTTTTATTGAAGTATACATACAGGTACTGAAAAAAACAGTTACCTAATTTAATTGCTCAGAGTTTTTTCCTGCGAGGCAGATTGAGTTTAGATCAAAAAGCTTGCTTCTCACTCTCTTTGTGTATAATAGATCTACTGAAACAGATATTATAACAAAGTTACCTATGGGCTAAGGTATGTAATTATTTGGGAATCTCACATTTCCCCGACACGAAGAATTTGACAGGCAACTATTAGCCGATCACACTAGCAAATCACGTCGTGACTCCCACAGATTTTCCCATATTTCACATCTTTCAGTTTAGTTCAGTTCATGCCATACATAAAATAACACAAGTCTTCCTCAATTCATGTCCAATGTTCACTCTCATAATTAGTATATCTAATCTAGCTGAACTGAACTATTAGTACAGTCAAAAAACAACGGTATATTTAGTTCAAGACAGGACAGGTGGACTGGCCTGGACTGTGCTCTTTTTACTATAATATTATAACAATAAGCTGAGTTCTTTATCTAGGTCCTAGATTACTGACATGTACGTGTACGTGTATGTAGTGAATCGAAGCAAAGCCAGAAGGAGAAAAAACAAAAGAAAAATTGTTCTAGGATATTTCATCTACTAAAATTCTCACCTCGTACATAATAACATCAGTAAACTAGAGAAGAGAACAAAAGATTTAGTTTACTTCCCTTATTACTACATAGAAGATTGTGTTCCAAAAAACAGCAAAGGCTTGTTGTTTCAATTTACTAAACTAAATATTCTTTGCGTGTCACACTATATTGTATAGTATAGGATAACAAAAGCCTTTCATGAGTAACGAGGCTCGATTGGAGTAGCTACAACATAATTTAAAATCCAATATATCACAACTGAAAGTATCTTGAACAAAGGTATTGTTATCTTGTAGGCTAAGTAAATCGTGTCTTTTGCTTTTCTAAAAATGACAAAAAATGGGTTCGTTATAATGTATTATTTGAAGATCTTAATTGAGAGAGTACTTAATTAATTAACAATATTTTGAGCTTTATGCACTTCTTTAGTAAGCAGATGCTTCATAGTAATAATGGTACTTTCTTTATTAACCTAATTTAAAAAAAAATTAAACTATCATACCATTAACATGAAATTATTATTGATATAATTATTTTTATATACAGATTGAGCAGATAAAGTGGTAATCGAATTAACAAAAGGTGCTTGAGAAAATGATATCTTGATTAAAAATAAATTTTTGCGACTAATATAGTAATAAAATATTAAGTTATGTTAATTGTGTAGTTAAAACTGATAGTAACTGCACAAAGGTATCTAGATAATCATAATGTGATATATTATAGCAAAGTAATTATCTCCTACTATGTATACAATATTAAGTAGTAATAATAATAATAAAGGATGCTTATGACATTCCTTTCACGTGTAGTAATGCTCCTGTACATAAAATACGAATACAAAGAATAGGATATTGTGGATTTGCATCTTGTAGGTACACTTTCAATTGAAGAGGGATGCAAATTCCCATAAAGTCACACAGCCAGAGTAAGAAAGGTATGTCAAGTCAATTTAGTTTTTCTATAGAACATTTTAGTAGTTGCTGTTACTACATGGATTTAATTTACACTAGAAAACATACGCCACACATTGCATTCATTTGTCTCGGGATTTGGTTGAGTTGAATTGCACTGAAGAAGACAGGACAAACAACAATGTGAAACAATGGGCTTGTAGAAATTCAAGGCGCCGTCATGGATTGGTTCTCTTCAGCTGAATGACTATCAGCGTCGAGCTAAACGAGTAAACTGGTCTTTTAATTACTTTCACAATAATGTTATACATACTTATATGTTTAGCAGAAGCATCATCCATTTATTGCTATAATGTAAGAAGTTGAGATAGAAGTTAAGTATTTAGGTACTTGCTTACGTAGAGTATTTATTTTATCGTTAGTAGGCTGATGTTGTGGTGTCCTGTGATTTCTTTATGTCCGCCGTATATTACTGGTGTAACAAAATAATCTTAATAAACTTCACGTCACTATGCTCAAGTGGTAGTTGTGTGGTTTCCTTGCGGTTTTGTGGCTTGCCTGATTACTTTTTACTTAAGTGCTGACACTAAACTCACTCCACTGCCATTTACTTATCTTTAGCTTAGACATTAGCAGCTAGGCACTCGTACCTTATACTTACATTCAACATTACTTCGTTTATTACTCTTTCTCTATCTCTACAATGTAAATACAAGTCATACATACTATAAGGCATGCCAAACCAAACCAGACCACATCTTCAGGCAATGTCCCTACTTATTTAACAACATTAATAAGTGGTTTTATTTTTGTTTTCCCAAAACCTTTGTTTTCATGTACCTATACCTATACCAACAATTATACCTCAATTTACATTAAATGTTAGTTCTTCTGTTACACAAACAACTTGTGGGTTCGTTTCCCATATTAAATAGCTATTGATTTTACTATAGCATTAACCTTAGGGCACTTGAGATGAAATTACCCTTGTACTGGTAGCAAAAGCAATGAGAAATCAAAGGCTCTAATCTATTGCCGATTGTCCGATTAACTATACAATGGTTTCCCTAATGTAAGATACTTTATTTGATTTATTTCCTATGACTTAGCTTACAGGTTATGAACTCGCGTGATTAAAAAAACTTTAACTACGCTTTGCAGCAATTGATAGATGAATTGAAAATGAGAAAACAATGAACAGCTTGTGAAATACATACATATTTAATTTTATTCAGCAATTTGTAAAGCATTTAAATCTTAATTCAACTTTTCTTATTCCAGTTCAGTCCAGAAGTACTAGGATCACATTAATACTCATTGTTAACAATGCAGTGAGGCAACAACGTATCTTTAGTTCTTATTACCCTACTACACTGTGGCCCAGCCATTCATTTTCATCAAGGAACAATCAAATCGAAAAGCAACAGTGCAATTTATCTAAATAGCACCTTGTCGTTAATTCGGAATTCAGAGTCAGTGAGTTCAGCATTTGGCCTGAGTTTTTTATTGTTAAGTAGCTACACAAATAATAAGCACATAACTTTCCATGTATAGGTAGTGGTAGAAACTAGCCACTAATTCTTCCAGGAGAATTTAATCGCAGAATGTCAAAATACTTATAAGTACTTATGCAGTAGGGGTATTATTAGCTTTGCCTTTAGTTATTTTATTTAACAGAGAGTATGCTGACATATGGATAGTGTTTGTTTGTTGTTAAAAGTAGGTACTTGAGTGAGTTCTGAAATGTTAACTACTTACTATTATTTCTATTACGTAATTCCTGAGATCCTGGTTTGGTTACTCAATTGTTTTACTAGGAGGGTATTTTATGCATAAAAACTAGAAAAATGTGATAAAGCAACAAAAATTCATCATGATTTAGATTGATTCGAGTTCTTTTGGTTAGGAAACTGGATGAAAGGCTGAAAATCCATTTCTTTCATAGCTAATCAGTAATCACATTGTTTTGTGTTCAGATTTTAATTTAACATGCAATGTAAAGAGTCATATTGTGTGTAGAGTGTAGTATGTGTAGTATGTAATGCAGTTGAAAGAGTTAAATTTCATTTCAGCAACTCGTCCTTTACTCATCATTCCATTTACCATACCTACCTAGTACTACAAAACAAAACAGAATTACAAATACATTGCAAACATGCACGAGACGGGAGTAATGTATCTATAGGTACATGTAACATGTCTATAGGAAGGTAAACTCTAATGTAATAATAATATATAAGTGCAGCTTGTAAAGATGCACGCAAAGGGAAACCAATTTGTCTGTGTTAATGGTCTATTGTAATTGTAATGAAGAAATGGACGAGGTAGGTAAGGTAAGTGTTCAATGAAATGAAGGGTATGGATGGAAATTACTTAAATTTATGAGAGCACTAATGGCTAAATAATAAGAAAGTATTTATCTGTAGTGGAGCAACCATTCATTTATCTACAGCTTATATACAGTCTACATTTACTTACGTAAGGCAAGAAGTATAGTCCAAAAACAAGAACGATTCTAATGTGCAAGACATTTGTTAAATTATGAATGTACTGACTGCACAACACACACAGAGAACAAGAACAAGTTGACTTGTGTTGTGTAGCTACAGATTTACATAAATATTGAAAAGTAATTTAAAGGGGAGAGAGACCGCTGATGTGATGTGAGCTGCACTGAACTCATCGGCTCTCTTTCATTGATCCACTGAATTGAATTATAAAATTCAATAATTCAATTATTAAAGGCTTTAATAATACCAATATCCTTTCTAAACACTTATTGATGCTACATGTTCAACATTTTTAATGTTTATGAGTGTGTACCTTGATCCTAGATAATTATACACTTAATAAACACATACCTAGCGAGACTACTACCACTACCGTCAATATGTACATTCATCTTGAATTACAGAGTTGTTTTTGATCAGGGAATTAATTACATTGAGCAGAAAAGCAAATGAATTAGCTTAGCATGACTGACTGATGTGATTTGATGCAATTTGATGCTGTGCATGTTTGCCAACAACTATTGAGTAGATATTTATGTATTTTACTCATTTTCCTTGCCGTAAGAACAAGTAAATAACTAAAGCAGTAAGAATCTCAATTTCCAAAGAAATCAACGGTATAATTCTAATTTATTAACTCAAACTTTACAGATTCCTACAAATCGTGCTGAATGATGTCTTTGACCTGCATCTGCAAATAGTTTATCGTTCTTACCTCTTACGTTATGTTAGTAGATGATGAGTAATTGATAAATTCACTTATTATTTTATTCTGTATTCTGTCTGTCTGTAAGCAAATATTTATACTTTCCTTTAGATGCAATATAAGTAATATTAAAATATATTTACCTAGGTCATAGCATGCAATGTAAACTTTAAACTTGTGTGTTGTTCTTTCACAGTTACATGAATACATTGTCACGTATCCCGTTCTAATAGCATGTACGCACAGCTAAGGCTTGTGTAAAACAGGGCTTAAGACAAAGAAAACTTATTCGATAGCAAGAGCAACCAGTATAAACTTGAAATAGCTATGAAATATTATTTATTGTAATTAATTTATTGCGAGTTTAACTCAGGATGATACTTATTTTTGTCAGTACCTACATTTTAATAGTGGCAAGAAAAAGAACCTGATTTTAATATCAAGAATTCTTTATAGTATGTTATACAGTAGCCTTTAGAGCAATGCAAAAGTTGTACATACAAAACAACCCTATGTAGTACATAACATAAAAACACATATATAATATTTATTACTCTGACAATGAGTGCATTGTGTACTTAGGTAGGTATATACAAGTAAGTACTAATTCCTAATTCATACATATTAAGCTTTCAAGAGATAAAAGGTGCATATTCGCTGATATATTTCAAATTTTGCTCATTACATTCATTGGATTGCGCTCGTAATTTCTCAGCTAGTTACAAACAGATAGCTCACGTTTTTATCCTCGACATCCACTTTTATTAATATTTCATTCATACACTACAGTCATTCCTTATTTTTGCATACATAAGCAAACACATCGTGGTCATAACTAATTCTACTTGAAAAATAGGTAAAAGTTTTATTTAAGAAAGCAGTACAACTTTTAATAAGATAAATTACTAAATATTACATCCCACCAGTTGCAGTTCATGAGGAAAAAATCATACTCCTTCTGTAGCATATTCTTACCTTAAAATATGTGTGCAGTAGGAGATAAGTCTGTAGAACATAAAAAACAAGTAATTACTTACCAAAAAGCAGCTCCATTAATATCCCATAGTGTCCCTACCCTTAATTTTTTGTTAGCTAAACTATATGTACTCTTTAGTTAATAGGTGTCTTGGCCACATTATTGCTACTTATTTCTTAAGAAAGTGTGATCATGTTATATATTCCAGCGTATTCCCTCCATCCCCAAATTACATTTGCCATTGGCATTTCCGACATTCTTACTTATTACTGAATTATGTATCCCTCATTGTGTTTATTCTGAAAAAGACATTTTAGTGTACCTCTTGCATTCGAAATTTGCTTTAACTGTAATGCATCCGTAAATTGTAAATAAATGTTCCAATGCTATTTAATTATCCATTGTTTTTGCCATTTATAGACACTATGTATAACTCTACTAGAGGAACAGAAACCCTTGTTAGCAAATATATACATCATATTTCAGTAATACATATCTAATAATCAAAGTCTCCTAAAATGTGGAGATTTTTTGCTGTATTTAATTTTAATGTTTGAGATTCCTTGCTGATTCTACAAAAACTACGCTTGAAAAAGCGATAAGCATCAATTTGAAGCAATTTTGACCAGAAAATGAACGAAATATCGATAGTATTTTAAATAACAAACTTCATAGTATTTGTATTTATGCAAGGACTTAAAATATAGGCTCTCCTGAGAGTAGAATATAATGATACAATAAGATAAAGCAATGTTGTAATGGAAACGAGCAATACCTACCACCCAGTAGTGCACAACTTGGTAAAGCAGGCTGTCTGTATGCACTAATGGATGCTTACAATAAAATTACAACGAACGCCTGCTTGCTTTTATCGTTATTATTATTGTGAATGTGAATTAGGCTCTTCTATCTCAACTCGCCAAGAATCATGAAGATATAGTCGAGAAACGTGGGAGGTAAAGGCTTAAGTGTTGTAATACGTTTGTATTGCAACAACTCATTGTCATCTCAGACCAGGCCAAGATTCAACTCCAACTCCAACTAAACACGAGGAAACTAAAGAAATTCATGACAGACACAGAGTGACTGGCTATGAGATGAGACGAGACTGGCAAAGAAAAAGAAAGCTGTTCTTTTCCGTTTGCTTATTGTGAGTTCCATTATTCCAAGTGGTTTCATTAAGATTGGCTTGGTTCGTTGAAATCTCGACAGGAAAATTAGATGTGGCTCACTGATATCCAACTGAACCAGAACATAAAAGCTTAAGGAGCATGAAAATGGAAAATTGAGAGTTCTCTGCAAATCTGCAAGTTCATATTCACACATAACATTACATAAATACATACATACCATTTTACAACTAATTCATATTTACCATTTGCGTTTCCTTATTGGGGGTTGTATTTTTCTCTAACATCTACGTATCCGTAATAATGCAAAAAATACTTACCTCACGACAAACAGTGCAATTCTGCAAAAATAATATAATTAAATTGTAGTTACATAAAAATAGCACTCCTTTCCTTCAGTAATACAGATAGGATGAGGAGGATCCATAATAAATGTAAGCGTTGTATAGGTATATGTACACGTACATGAAGAAATACTAGATTAGTACCACCACATGGAACATATGTCATCTTTAAGTTAAGCAAGTCAACTTGAACATATTAAGTATTTATGAATGCATTTATCTATCTACTGCATCTATAAATCTTCAGACAGATGAAGATGATATGCAGTGAGGAGGTAGGTAGTGCGGTTTGATATCCCGCATGCAAGCATGCTTCGCAAGTACAGGCCTTGATTTGATTATTCTTCTTGTCTTGCATATTTCTATGTGTACGAACAGTCCAAGACGTAAATATTTGTGGCACACTAACTTTGAATTGTGAATTGAATTATTCAGTATTTGTATACCTGTCTTAGCTGGCAGGGCACTGAAGCCTCGTCACTGTCTCAAATAAGCTACAGGGATTTAAGTTGACTTGATTCGGACATCTTGAAACATATTTGCTATTCATAATTTCAGCAAGGTGTCAAAAGCCACTAAGAAGTAAAAGTCAATTAGGCATGACAAATCTCTTATTAAACTTTTAAATTTTTATAGCTGGGTTAGCTAAGGCTGGGCTAAATGTATTCATATTCTAAACTAAACCTACACATAGCCACATGTAATTGTTTTATTAAAATAAGATAATGGCATTATTTTATGCAACACTTTTTGCATAAATGATAAATATTCCCTTTTTATTCATCTGTGTGTATAATACATAAGTATTCAGGATTAAGATATTTTCCATTTTACAGGTTTGTATATCCTAGAAATTACCTACTGCGTATCTGCAGTAATCTTCTATTATCTTAACTTAACACCCATAAATTATACTCTGTCTCTAGTCTCTGTCGTATCTTCATCAAAATTTTGACAGAGGAACTGTATTGATATTGCAAAACATGTAATTTAAAAAGTATTCAACTTTATTCCTGTTTTCCTTCTTAGATAGAGGTCTACAAACTAACTATGCAATATTTTCATAATATTAATAATTACATATGTCATAAATGAGCCCAAGCCATGCCAAAAAGACGTTATGTAAGGAATTCTACTTATATGTAACATAAATATAACAGAACATTACATATTCATCAAAATGAAATGTTGAATTTTGACTTAATTCCATACAGAATCAAATCAGCATCTACATTCAAAGTTACACTAGTTTACAGGTGGATTTTGGTGGATAGACGGTACTTTTGCAAAGTTGTAAATCACTCAACAAGGCAACTCAAGTGTTTTCCAACTTGATAGAAAAAGGCATGTCACGGAGTAAAAACTGAACTGGCTTTTCTTGCATGGCCTGGCCTAATGCTTAGGTAAAACATATCATTCTCAACAATCGAGTCGACTAGCATTATTCTAAAGTTAAAAAATGAAGAGTAAATCCCATAATCCCATGAGTGCTACTATTAAATATAAAGAAGTTTAGTTTACTCGTACAATACAAAGCGTAGGTATTTGTAAAAATGTTTTAGATACATCCTCGTATTACATCATTGTGTATTGCACTCGTTCCTTTTTTGAAATTCTATCAAGTTGTAGCTTTTGATGGGTAAATGGACGATGTTTTAAGGGGAGGACAAGGTAATATGAAGATGTACATGTATGATATGGCGATGATGTATGTAGATGTGGATTAGACTGCTAAGTAGGTATATGGATGCATATAGCTCACTTGAAGACATTCTATACTTATAAGTAAGATAACATAATCATTTAGTTTAGTCAGTTGAGTAGAGTACAGATAAAAATGATAAAATAATTTTATGTGGATGTTGTTGTGCTGTTAAGTGTGTAGTGTGTACTGTAGCGCGATTTTCTTTGGTTTCCTTTGAAGGGAGACATTAAGTTGATTTGATCGTGACAGATTTGCAGGTCGACTTTAACAAATATGCACACGGAGAGACACTCAAACTCAAAGACTCAAAGCTCACATTCAGAGCCAATGCAATCTAGAATCCACTCTAAGTATAAGCAAATCTCATCCTCATCTCATCAAGTCGGAGCACTTATTATTACAAATGGAAAATAATAAGGATTGAATCGTAAAATAGTCTTCTGTTCTATTCTCCTTCTATTCTCACTCTCTTAGATTCAATATAATGAGTTTAGGTAGCTCAGAGCTCAGTCACTACTCACTAATGTACATAACATGAGACGAGACAGTCAATTCAGAATTCAAATTCACTCATCTTACCTTTATCTTCTTCTAAAGTCAAGAGTGCCTATATCCAAGAGACTGCACTCTACATAGATAAATGTAGTATGTATTTATGTATAAGAAATAAGATTTCATTTCGTTTTTGCATTCTTGCATAATTCAAGTGTGCTAGTGGTTTCATTTTTCCCAGATAACGATCTCATCTCCATGATCCCATTGACTATGACTATGTATGACTAAAGTCTAGTCTGATGATGGTGAGTGAGTGAGTATTATACTTACTTACCTACATGCATAGAGAAATGTAGTAACTTTAAGTATGAGAGTTAAAACGCTCGTCTCACATACTTACATAAATACATCCATTTCATTTGTTTACAAATGCTCAGAAAGCCAGAGTTGAGAATTTGATGAGTCGATTGATGTAATTCAAGTAGCGCAAGCAAGTGGGATAAAAACTCAGGAATTTATATAACACAAAACAAATATTCCAGCCTGGATATGCAAATCATGCCGTTTTCTTATTACTCAACTAAACCAAACTCACATCAGTAGCAAAAACCCATTGTATAAGTATTTTAGTCAAGGAATATTGCTTTTCCTTCAGAGGTGGTTGCTTGCTCAAGAGTATGAGTACGAGTACGAGTAGGTACATTTATTGTCTCTGTGCAATCCAATCTTTTTAGAGGAATTGAATAAATGTTCTGGTGCACTTGGCTTTAGTGTGGTCGAAAATTCAAATATCGTCTTACACCCATGATGTATTATGCTTTGAATTATTTCTTATGACTGTTATGTAGGTACGTCTGTGGTATCTATGCATATCTATATGTATAGCAAACTTAAGATGGCAAGGTGCTATGCATACGGAGTAAAACTAGCATGAAGAAGTCCTAATAAATCTTAAATACAGGCTATGAAGTTACTTACTTAACTTGTTACATTTAGTTGTACATGTGAGATATCCATGTTAAAGTACAAAACTTACTACTGCATTGCATTACATCATTAGACTCTCCTGCAGAAGGTAGGTACTATATGACAGACAGAAAGTCTTCAACTTAGAAAGATTGACAGGTAAATTCCATATTATTCAAATATTTTAACCGACCGTGGAAATACGGACATTTCTTTTAGACGGACAGTTGATATGTAAATGTAAACCAGTAAAACTATTTAATATACTTCCACGAAATAAGTAGAGTTTTGCCAATATACAAAGAGAGAAAAGGATTTTATTATAATATGTATGCATACATACAACATAAATAAGTATATAGGCATATGATATGTTATACAACAAATAAAGTACTTCGTTACAATTGTCTTTAGTTGTATTTCCTTTTCACAGCAGATTTTGTTATGGGTTTAATGTATACAAATACAATGCTTGTATCAGTTTTACAATACAAATAGGCCACTTTCCAATTCCAACTTGTTTTAAACATTATTAGCAAATGTACATTTAGTTTGCAGGTAAATATATATGAAGTGGTTGTGAGACCACTTTATGCGAATGAAGCTGCTGTCTGGCTGTGTGTCCGTGCCACTGGGTGCTGTAACTTTCGAACGGTTCAACTTTTTTAAGTTTTGTTTTCAGAAGTTGATAGCGTAGGTTAGGACGAAGAACTGATTAATTTTTTGAGCCAAATCGGCCACGCCTCATGGAGTTCTGGCCACACCCACTTATTTTTTAAATAGAAATATGGCAAGTTGGAAAGCTGTTGACGTAAGAAACATGAATCCCAATTTACCTCAAACGTGGGGCAATTTGACATTTTGTGAGAATTCAGTACTACAGACCCTAATAAGATTTAAGCTATTTTCTCCAACAAAACTGATAGTTTAGTGGCATCACTTAGCTCAACCGCTTGGCTACATCCGTTTGGCAATGGTTTATTTAGAATTAAGTTACTCTTGAATTATATGAATGTGGACTGTGGAGGATTTGTTTTGATGGACACTTGTCTGCTAATGTAACTGACGATACCCCTGCTCAACGAGGGAGTCTGTCCGTCATCTGTAAAATACTTGGTGCTTGAAATATTTCAGGTATGCACAGGTGTATAAAGATTGACAGAATTTTACCCAGTTTTTCTGAGATATTTGTATTCTCACGACCCGATGTCAATCATCTTCATAATGTGTGTAATACAAGTAGATCCCTCAAATTGACTTGTGTTCCCACTTAGAAAATAAGTGTAATTGTTTTTTATAGAATTTGCGTTTTAGGCATATTAAAAAAGTAGAATTTCAGTTATCTATGTACAATTTTCTTTCTCGTCCCCTGTAAAATGGCTTTGATGTAATTTCCTCCAATAAGTGCAAGAGTGGTGTATACTAACTAAATGATAACTTCAACAAAACTACAATCAACCTATTGCTTTAAGAGATACAATATTTTAATTAAAAGCTTGTTTTTAATTATCAGGCAGACAAACCTTTCTTCCCTAAATGCTGTTAAAGTTGACGAGTAGTGTAATCAGCCTGAGATTTAGGATTTTAAGGGTATGAATGACTTACAACAGCCAATCTTCTTATTTTGCAATACTACTGTAGTTATGATAAAATACTTTCAAGATTATCTGTAGTCTAAAAAAGTCTAAAATCTATCTCAAATGTACTGCTTTTCATTTACTTCGTTAGGCGTGGTGAACATTATGCATCTAAAATGTTAGACACTGGCCATGATTTTAGAAGGACAATATTTCGGGTCGAAAAGTGCCAGTACCTACTCCATTCCAGATAAATAGTATCAAACCCAGGCCAGGATTCCACTCCCTGAAAACTTACTTTTCTTATTGTTATATAACTAGATTCATAGCTACTTGTCAGAGCACTAAAGTAAAAATTCTGGTGCTACATACTTTGTATCCATAATGTCATAACAATGTGAAATGACATTTTTCGTTGCAAAGTAAGAGATAATTTGCGATGTTACTCTTAGCATGAAGTCACTCGCATTGGATTGCATTCTGTGCAGGTACATCGAAATGTATAGGCCGCCGGCATGTATCTAGTACCTACTTACCTACCAATGTTACTACATAATATAGTATTAATCTGTAAGCGTAAAAAAGCAGAATCCGCATTCCTTTGAAAGGGAGCGAGACAAGGTTTTATTTCAGCTGCCGATTTTACCACGACTTTTCCATTTGTCTAAATCTCCATACATCAGACTCGTGTCGTGACCTTTCTTGCACAGCGAGGAGCACCTGCTCCAGCTCTTGTTACCTTTACCATTCTCTCTTTTAGACTACAAAGTCTATATTGCTCCATACCACTCTCATGCATTGTTTTACTTTCTTTCTGCAAATACTAATTTGTATGTTAAAATTACTTTGCAAAGAATGTGAACAACAAAATACGAGGAATAAATAAAACATTTCTTATCGTATGTACGGATCTAAATAATTTTTAGGTATGTTTGCTATTTTTCCCTATTCAAACTTGAGTCAATGCAAATGGAAACACGCACAAATAAATTGACAGGTAGAACAATAGTAAATACTTATTGCTACTACAGATAGAACAAGTTTTCCAGTTTTAACGAAGCAGATACATGTGCAAGGAGGCAGGATATGCTACTTACTAAAAATAATAGCTTCAAAATGTGATAGATTTTTTAGAATGCCTTAGACCTAATAAAATATATCAGTTCAGCTTTACATAAAGACATGTGTCCACACTGCAGAGCCTGATTGGTCTTTAAAACTGACCATTGGGATCTAAAGTCAAATGTACAAATAAATCAATAGTGAAGACAACTATGATCTTTGTTACATACAGGGAGTGAAGCTGTTTATTGGCATAGCTTTGCTCACTCAGTAAGTTTCTGCAAAGAAAGCCGTAAATCTTTTATGTAGAAAATCTGGATTTTAATAGCTCTGATTAGATGACACCTGAAGTAAAGGTAGGCTTGCTCGTTCTGCGATAAAACCAATTGCTTTAACTATAGGAAACATTAAAAGCGTTTATATACTCTTTTAGTGCGTGTGTGCTCATTAATCTCAAAGGAAACTGCGTGGTACTGCATATAGGAGTAAACAGATAACCTTATCTGCAATTATCCGAAAAGTGTAGTACATACTGCTCTAACCTCATCTCATCACGTTTTAAAGACTTTTAGTAAACAAATAGTTGAACAACTGAACATTTTTATTTTTCTGTCAATTGCAATAACACAAGCTATTGATTTACATTTGAATGGGATCTTCTAGCCATTCCATTCCAGTCCACTTACCATAAGGAAAGAATAAAGCAGAGAGCTCTAATGCAATAGCCCTGTAAATAAAACGAGCTCATAAATTCAAATTTCTGCACTAAATGTCACATCCACTTCAGTTTAGTTTAAATTTCAGGAATTTCTTGTTTCATTATTTAACGACATACCTAAGGTACTACACATTACGTATACATACAGATAGTACATATAAACACTCCTTACAATATACAGAATGAATATTAATTCAACCTATGTATAATAAAGGAAGCAGTCATATAGAGAATCCATACGTAATACTTATGATAGAAAGGAAAGAAACCATAGGAAAACTACATATATAGGTAGATATAGTAGGGACATAATATTTATTTTTCCTTTATAATTATGCTCTTCTAGGTATGCAATGTAAGGATAAGAGGACAATTTGCGTAGCTGGACTGGAACAGAAGTGATTTGCAACTGGAGGCCATTTTAATGTGTATCTCATTTCTTCGCAATCACAATCAAGAGTCATTTACATGCTCGTAATAGAGCCAGCTTGGCTCCTTCTTGCTCACATTTAATTCTACTTGTCCAGTGTGAACTTACCACCAACATGGAAATACTAACATCACATCAGCATAAGAAATAGTGAGTGCTTGGGATGTTTTGTCTTCTTTCAAAAAATGTCCTGGACTGAACTGGATAGTTAAGGGGGACTCGATGGGTAGCACGGATAGGAGAACGGGTCACCAGTACAAGTTAGACAAAAATGGGTCACA